>JAQQSW010020242.1:0-10891 GCA_028646575.1 Pseudocheirus occidentalis
GCTTCTCCTGACCACCCTGGGGCCAGGCCTCACTGGAAGTAAGGAGCTAAGCCTTTGAGGTGCTAAGTGCCTTTAGTAGGTGCCAATAGAAAGGGGCATGGAAGATCTTCTGATTTCATTAACATTACAGCAATTTTCTCACAAACTGCATTTCAAGAGTCATTTCTTATTTGACTGGGAGGTTCTTTTGAAAATGGAGCTCTTAGTGAATTAGGCTTAGAGATCCAGTAGTGATCCAAATGAACTTTTTGGTAGTCAGTTTTTGCTACTGTTCTTGCTCTTGTTAATGGAGTAAAGGCAGGGGGTTAAAAGGTGCAGGAAAGGACATTCAGAACATTGGAGAGTTCATCCACTAGGGAATCAAAGAAGGCTACAGACTAGAATGGCACAGGATGAGAATGGAGAGCCAGGTCATGGTCTCCCACGGTAGAGGGGCAGCCACATAGATGAGGAGATTATGAGGAGTATCAATATTCCATTTATTGATAAATAAAGTAATATTTATCCCCTGGGAGACAATTTCCTTCCATGATGTGGAAGAAATGTGAGACTGGCATGAAGCAAAGGCAATAAGGTTTAATACAGTTCTAGGCATGGATCACAGAAGACATGGCTGGATTTAAACCCTGCTTTTGATAGTTACTCATTGTGTGTGACCCTAGACAAGTCAGTGGACTACTCTGAGCTTCAGTTTCCTCATCTGTAAAATATGAGGAGTAAATTAGATAGGTGGGGCAGGGGATAGAGTGCCAGGTCTGGAGCCAGGAAGACTCATCTTGCTGAGTTTAAATCTGGCCTCAGACATTAACTATGTGACCCTGGACAAGTCACTTAACCCTGTTTGCCTCAGTTTCCTGATCTATAAAATGAGCTGGAGAAAGAAATGGCAAACTACTCCTGTATCTTTGCCAAGAAAACCCCAAATGGAGTCACAGAGAGTTGGATATGAATGAATAACAACAATAACACAATTATCTTCCCGTGTATATTATAAACTCCTTGGCAGTAGGGTATGTTTTATATTTATATTCATAAATCCAGTCCCTGGAATAATGTAGGTATTTAATAAATGTATATAAATATAAAAAGCATTTGCATACTTTAAAATTCCTTAATAATTCCATAGCTAGTGTCTCTTCTTCAGTACCATATTACTGACTTTGGAAGCTAGAGAAGACATATCTCTGTTTATCATGGAAAGTAGCCCTCAATAAATATTAAGGTTTGTTAAATGACTACGTGCTTGTGGTCTGTACAACCTTCCATTCAAGTCATCTTGAAAGAGAACTCAAGAATGAAACCTGACTGATTGAGGACTAAGAGAAATTGAGTCAATTAATCACAGGAAGGCTCTTAGAAGGTACCCTTAAGAATTTGATGGGAAATCTGATTGCTAGTTTAATATCCAGGTATTTTCGCCAAGGTTGCAGGATGTTTCACAATGCTGAGCAGTGGGAGTTATGTAATCTAAGAATTAATTGTCTTTAACTCCCAGGTCCACAGGGGAGTGTGGCATAGTTTCCTAGGGCAAGTCATAAGCCTGTGCAAACCCAGGAACCCTAGCATTAGTGTTTAGCTCTGTAATGTCATTGCCTGTAAGTTTTCTTGTCCTTTGTAATGAGCCTTCTAGTCTTGCCCCTGTCCAAGGTGGTTTAATGGCATCAGAGATTTTCCCCAGAAGTACCACTTACCGTCAGGCATTTTCAGGTCTACAGCAAGGACTCTGAGTGACAGAATGTGCCCTCTGTGTGCTCTGCCAAATGACAGAGTCCAAAAGGGGACTTAAGAAGGAGATCAAAGCATCCAACTGCAACAGATGGCTTCTAAATAGAATTCTGAGAACTCTTTCTTTACCTAGCTCATGTTGGTAGTGGTAATAATGTGACTTTCTAATTTGTCAGGTAACTTTGGAAGGACTCATTTTTTTTTAGGATGAGAGGATTATCTATTGGGAGTTGTGTGGGACCTAAGAACTCATCTATTCTACCTCCACATTCAGAAGCCTGGGTTGAGAGAATCATCCCATAAGGATGATAATAATAATTCATCTTGCTATAGTACTTGAATGCTTGTGGTGTGTTTCACAAATATATTATCTCACTTAATCCACAACCTTGCAAGAAAGATACTCTCTTCAGCCCACTTTTACAGGTAGGGGCCTGGGGCTTAGAAAGAATTTTGTTTTGGTTTTTCCTGGGATCCCACAGCTAGTGTTTGAGGAAGAATTCAAATTCAGGTCATCCTAAGTCTAGTGACTTGTGGCTTTATTTAAGGAGATTAGGATCAGGAACCAGTTTGGATATGGGAATGGGAATGGAGGTTAGACCTTCTAACAATGTCATGATATATCATCCAGTGATTGGAAGGCCCTCTTAAATGCAATTTTTCCATATGATTAGGGCATATTCTTTGTTACTGGAGGTGGCACAGTATGATAAGAGGTCATCTGTACCGACAGAGGCCCAGGTTTAAATCCTGGCTTTCCCCCTTACTACCTGGGTCACTTTGGACAATTTTCTGCACCTCATTAGGCCTCAGTCTTCTCACCTGTAAACAAAATAGAGGGCTAAGCCCAGATGGCCCACATCCTCTTGCCATTGTACACAATTACATCTTTATGAGAGATTCACAAGACGTGTCCTCCCCATTCTCAAATGACAAACTTCAAATCCAACTCCTCTGGCCATTTTTAGTCATCCCTTCCTCTGATCCTCTTTTCCATTGGTCATCAAAGTCAAATCTATTGAATTTATGTCCTATTCTTATTTTTCTTAGAAAAAAGTAAAGCCTGTTTTCCCCTACCTTTTCCTATTCCCAGTATTCGCTCTTATATGTCTGTGTATGTTTTGTATGTTCTATCCTTTGGCCCTTGGATTCACTGACCCCAACCAAACAGTCAGCAAGGGCAGGTGGTATTGAGTCTTGAAACTAGAAAAATCTCATGACAAAAGATGAATGGGTCTCAATAAGAGAGAGATAAGAAGTTAATTAAACTTAATAAACATTTATTACATTAAATGCTTATGTGAAGGCAAGGCTCTCTGCTTGGGTCTGGGGATATAAAACTCAACAGAAGAAGTCACTCTTCTTAGGTCACTGTTGTCTTTATTGGAGGGGACACACGCATGGTAGAATCACAGCATTTCAGAGCTGGGTAGGACCTCAGCAAGCCATCTTGTCTAATCTACATCCAGAGAAAAAAGAATCCTTGGCACAACATACCAAGTGCCAAGGGATCTTCCAGCCTTTGAAGACCTCCAGAATGAAGGGCAGCCCTCCACCTCCTGAGCTGGCCTACTGTACTTTGGGGCAGTCCTCGTATGGAAGTTTCCCTCAATAACCAGCTTAAGATAGCTTTTTGTAGCTTTTCCCCTTTGCTCCCAGAGATTTCTTCTGGTTCCAAAGGAAAAATCAAATTCCTTCTTCCACCTGACAACCTGTCAATACTTGGGGATAGCGATCATGTCCGTACCATCTCTTTTTGAGGAAAAACATCCCCAGTTATTTCAATTTATTTTCATATGATGTGAAGTTGGCACTTCACCTCCAGGTCACCCTCTACTGTATGCTCTTTTTATGCCCTTCCTAAAATATGCCACCAAGACCCGAACACAGTAAGATAGTGATGATTTGGTCTTGGCTGGGATGTTTGAACTCCTCACTTCTACTTCTTGGAATCCCTGGCTTCCCTCAAGCCCTTAGTTTCTCCATGAAGCTTTTCTGGCCCTCATCCCATAACTGGAATTGCCCCCTTCAAAGTTACCTTTCATCTGCTTTGTGTTTTGAACAGACCAATAACTATGTGTGTTGTCTTCTCCAGTAGAAATATGTGCTCCTTGGGGCCAAAATATTTTCACTTTTGGCTTTGTTCCCCCAGAATTTTAGCTCATTGTCCAGAATATATTAAGTATTTCATGAATGGTTGCTAACTGATTGATTAGGAATTGGAAAACTTCTTATTTCTTTGGAAATGATTTCCCATTAGTTAATCTCAGAGTCATGGCTGATCTCTCCTTGACCATAGATAATCAGCCTGGGAAAATTTGGAAGCCTGACCGATTCATTTCAAAATCCCCACCGACCCCTGGAATTCCTTATGGTTGGTACCATTATCAAGGTTCTTAAGTGAAGGTGGTCAGCACTGCTGCTTAAAGCTACAGCCCTAGGCTTTGAGCTTCATATTCTGCTGGCCTCCCCTCCCCCCACCATTAGCTGTTTTTATTACTTACTTGGATTAATGTGAGGATCTGTTTTAAGTCCCATAATAACACAGCAGTATCAATAAAAATTCAGTCTAGTTAAACACACACACACATTCATCTGATTTTCTCCATTTCTTATTACATTAAACTTCCATGCAAATGGAACATGGGGGTTTCTCAGTGGGAGCTGATGGAAGCAGCCAGATAAGAGAGCCTGGCAAGTTGAGGATTAGAGGGCTAGGGCTGGCTTTGAAAGAGGTAATGATGCTCATTATGGGAGGGGAAGGCCAGGGGCTGTTTGAGGAGGCAGAAATCCAGCTTCTCAGCAAATAAACTGTGGGGGTGATTGCAGAATTTCTCCCTCGGAGAGAAATGTCATGTTATTGAATAACCCAGCAGGATAGGAAGGCTCTTGCTTTTTGGTAGCAAGTTTGGAAAAGTTATTTTTTAAGGAATAAAGCAAGAAACTCGCCACCAAAGGGCAGGAGTGCATCTGAGCAGTAATTGAAGAAAAGTGAAAGCTGTACAGAGGTACCAAAGATGCCATTCTTTTCTGACTCCCCATTCCCTCCACCCCCAATCAGATCTGGAGTTGCTATCACTCCCTTTGTACCAAGAACAAAAGCTTACTCACATGTACTTTGGCAGGAGAGATGAAGTTTCATTGTTCCACAACAGTTATTAATCTATAACAAAGTGCGAAAGCCTTTAATTTGGCTTTGCTAATGGTTTAACTGTGGTTAATTAATTCATCAAACATTTATTAACTGTTTATATGACAGTGCTGTGAGCCAGAAAAATGCTGGGATCAGTGACTTGGAACTGGAAGTGACATCAGATTTCATCGTATCCAACCTCTGGATTTTATAAATTGGAAAGGAAAGGACTTTTCCAAGATCATTCAAATAACAAGTAGCAGGCAGGGCTGGAATTTGAATCCGTGTTCTCTGACTCCCCTTTGCAAGCCCTACTGCCTCCAACTTTATAAGCTAGTACCTTGACAGCAAGGTGCTGAGCTAAAGAACTGGGATTGGAGAGCTCTTTGGTTCTTTTAACAGCACAAGGGGATTGATTGGGAAGAACATGTGGTGATATATGGCATGTCATCTACAGAGGTGAAAATTAGCTTGAGGTTTCTAGTTCTATGAATCAGCAAATCGGCAAACATTTATTAAATGCCCATCATTTTTCAGCACTGTGCTTTGCCCTGGGGATAAAAGAGTAAAGTGAACTGGTACCTGCCCTCAGGGAGCTCACATTCTATCAAGACAGTGATTCTGTATATAAGGATATAACGTATGAATATGCCTTTTGGAGGGAAGGTACTAACAGATTAAAAATGGCTTCCTGAGAAGGTGTCACTTGAGCAATTTGAAGGAAATAAAACCTTTTAATAGGCAAAGGGGAGGAAAGTAGACATTGAAAGCATGGAGGCAGAAATGAAATATCCTGTACAATGAACAGTAAATTTAGTTTTGCTGACTGTTAGTGTAGGAAGGGGAATAATGGGTAAGGAATCTGGAAAAGCTGGCTGTAAAGGGCTTTAAATGCCAAACAGATGAGTCTGTAAAGAATGAAAAGAATCTTCCATCTCAGTATATTTTCCAGATCATCTCTTGGGCATCACATTTCCTTTTACCAGGTTGTTGTTAGTCATTCTCAGGATTATCCAACTCTCTGTGTTACCATTTGGGATTTTCTTGGAAAATATGAGGGAGTACCTTGCCATTTCTTTCCCTAACTGATTTTACAAATGAGGAAACGGAGGCAAACAGCACTAAGTGACTTGCCCAGAGTTATACAGCTAGTAATTGTTTGTGGGCAGACTTGAACTCAGTTTCTTCTGACTCCAGGTCCAGCACTCTATCTACTGTGCCACAGAGCTGCCCCTTTTACCAGATACATAGTCATGAAAAAAGCCTTAATAGATAGAGCAATCATTTTTGGTCATTACCTTTTTTTTTTACTAGCTTCCTTCAAAACCCTGCCCAGCATCACTCCTTACAGGAAGCCTTCAATGATCTTTCTCTCCCAGTAATTACTTTGCATTTCTTCATCTCACCTGAATTCACTACAAAAAGTGCCTGTGGCTGAGTCAGGAATCTTTTCTTTAGGGACTCTAATGTTCAGATCTTTAATGACAAAGTCTGACCACTGCCCTGACAAACTAGTCAAGTAGCACTAATGTCAGGCCTGGCCCCACTCTAGAAAGTTCTCTCCCTTTAAATTTGGCAGTTAATTCAGTTTTCAGTGCCTTTCTTTTTAGCTCCGAGTTCTTAGGATTTAGCCCAGTGCCTTGTCAGTAGCTGGATATTAATTATATTTCTTTTTCCAGACACTGCTTTGCTTTCCATACCCAGGAGAGTTCTTTGGGTAGCCCAGATCACAAATCACAGAGAACTCTGATGATGAGGTGAGAAGGAATGCATTTGACAGGCAGAACCTTCTCAGGTCATTTAAGGTTGTTCTTCTAAGAAGTTCCTCACCCCTTCTCAGCCTGGCATTCAGAAAAAAAAAGAGGACACCCTTTATTATAAAAAAGGCCCCCTTCTTGGATGAAATATTGTCATTATATTATCTAGAAAAAATGGAGGCAAATGAAGATTTACAGAAAATTGCAGAGTATACAATCTTTACTCTTTTTGAGTCAGTATATATTCTTTGCATATCTGAAGACATTTAGTTATTTTAGATACATAGAGATATTGTGGAATGTCTGGTTAGCTTTTCACTTAAACAGCATGGTGTTATGGGGAAAATAATTATGTGGGGGTCATGAGCCAACAAGAGTCTGGCCTCAGCTTGGCTGCTAAATTGCAATGTGACCTTCAGTAAGTCTCTAAACCTCTGTATCAGATGGAGTGGTTGTATGAATTAACCTCTAAGGAGCCTTCTGGCTCTGAGATTATTTGATTTAAATTATCATTTTTAGTCATTCAGAAGCACAGTTTATTTTGATAATAGTGACAAATTTACCATTTGAATGGATTTGAAGTTTTGTTTTCCAAATTTTTTTTTTACTGTTTTATGGGAATTGGATAAGTACCTGGCCTTGCTACATATTGACAGTGCTTAGAACAATGCCTGGAGCATATTAGGCACTTTATAAATACTTGTTACCTTGACTTGAACTTAACCTTACTAACCATGTGCCGTTGGGCCTCCCTAGCTTTCCTTTTTTCTCTTAATAAACAAGGGGCTCAGTTATTCTAATTTCTAAACTCTCCTATCTGGATGCTTCTCATGGCTATATGTGACATGTTAAACTCAAAGGTACAATTTATCCACAAAATAATTGTAAATTAATTGATCAAATGAACTTTTAATGGAAGTTTAAGTACTGATCCTTATAGAGCCTAAAGTATCTCTTAGAGTTTGGACCCATTTATGAGTAGCAGCTCAGTTCTGGACATGACCCCAGAGAGCTGAAATTCAGTTCTACTCCAATATTTGTTTTCTGTGAGCATCAAGCCAATCACTCATCTCTCTATGATTTTGTTTCCTCATTGGTAAAAAGAAGAGGGTAGAAGAAGTGACCACTAGGGTCTATATAGGGTCACCACTAGTTCTAGATGAAGGATTCTTTGATCTTATGAGTTCTTGACTTCGAATATTCTATCCACCATGAATCTGGGAATCCATGGTCCTCTGACAGAAAGCTAGATAAATATATCTTTGGTCCTATGGGACTCCTTATTATTAGCTTCCTCTTCTAAGCTCTCACCCAGGGCCAGTTCTTTGGATGCTTGACCTTCCTCATCTTCATGGACTTCTGAAAGCCTAGAGGAAGCCTGGGATAAGTCTTTCCATTGTTCATGCATGCCCTGATGTGGCAAACCATCACTGAGAGCTGAAAGGGACCTGAGAGGTAGGCTGACTCCGACTAGGGCCTTGAATCTCTGCTTTAACACCCTTCATCATTGATACTTGAACCTCAGCTTGAAGAACACATCTTCAATGTTTGTTGCCTCCTGAGGCTGCTAGTTACATTTCCAGCCAGCTCGAGTTTAGGAAATTCAGTGAAATTCAACACTGTCTTATTTTGTAGGCTCCTTGAGGATTGGGACTGTCTTTCATTTCTTTCTGTATTCCCAGCACTTAGTATAATCCTTGGCACATGGTAGGCACTTCATAAATGTGTATCAATTACTAAATTATTCATGTGTCAGGTTCACTTCAAGGTGCTAAGGATACAAAGACAATCTTTGCCCTCAAGGAGCTTATAATCCAGTAACAGTAATCATTTCTCAAGCCCCTCCTATGTATCAAACACCTTTTTATGTGCTGAGGATACAAAGACAAAAGACAGAGAGTCCCTAACCTCTAGGAGCTTATAGGGAAACAACAGATGTTCAGACAAATAAGAAATATAAATAAAACAACAACAAAAAAGGTCATTTCTAGTTGTATGAGAAAGCACTTATCACTGTGGCCTCTTATGGGAGGTGGTATGTAGGCTGAATCTTGAGGGACATTTAGAGATTCTAAGAGGCAGAGGTGAGGAGAAAAGACATTCTAGGCATGGGATCAGCCTGTACCAAGCCAAAGAGGTGCGAAATGGGTGTTATCTACAGGGAAAAACAAGCAAGAAGGGAAGTTTGGCTAGAATATAGTAAGGTGTGATGGAGAGTATTGGGCAATTAGCTTAGAAAGATAGATTCGAGACTTATTGGAAAGAGTTTTCACTAGCAAGCAGAGGACTTTGTATTTAGTCCTAGAGATAATGGGAAGCTAGGGAAGCTTTGGACGTAGTAGAGGGACCTGACCATTCCTGTGCTTTTGATTGAGTCACTTTGACCCATTGGTCACAGTTCTGTCCTTTGGAGTCACACAAATCAAATTGCTCTTACTCTGATAGACCTCTGAATATTTGAAGGCAATCATTTCTCATGCCTCCTCTCTTGCCCCGCTTAGACCTCCAAATCATTTTCTTTTTCAATCCTAATTCCCTTATCATTCAGGTCACCTTCATCTGGATGTTCTAGTTTTATAGTGTCCTTGGACAATGAATGCAGCATTCCCCAAGTGGTTAACCAGCTCGGAGTACAGTGGGTCATTTGGTTTCCTTGGGTCACTGCATGGGGAAGCCCCAATTAGGGGACGTGTCGTTGAGCATTTTCCTCTGAGCACCAGATTTTAGTAAGTTACTATCTGTATACTATCAACTGCAGAAAGACAAGTATCTTCTCCCTGGAGGGATAATAATAATAGTGCCAATAACGCTAATTGTAATTATAACAGTTAGTATTTATATAATAGATTAAGGGTAAAGTCCTTTTCATTTGATCTGCAGAAGCACTTTGGGAGGTAGGTGCTGTCATAGCCCTATTCTACAGATGAGGAAACTGAGGATATAAAGTAGAAAAGATTAGATCCGAATTAGATCCTTTAAAACTGGAAGCTTCTTGAGGGCAGAGATGATGCCTTTTTCTATCTCTGTATCCTCTAAGCCAGGACAAAGTTCATGATGGTATTTATTAAATGCTTGATTGAAATTATAGAAAGGTAGATTTTTTTATTTCACGTGATGAATAGCTGCCTAGCAACGTGAGCTGTCCCAAAATGGAAGAAGTTCTCATGACTCATTCTCCTTTCCAGGTAGCCTGACCTACACTGGCATGTGGGATTCACCACCTCCCACTTGCATGTCTTTGCACAGCTCATACTCCATGCTTGGACTGCCTTCTCTCTTTACTTCCACCCTGTAGAATTCAACTCCATTCAAAGCACAGTCCGGGTTATACTTCCTACACCAGACCATTCTTTTCCCCTTTCCCCACTCCAGTTGTGGGCTTTCTCTTGCTCTTGAAATGATTTCAGATATATTTTCATTTCCTTTTTTCTGTTCATACTGTATCATTCTCTAACAGCAGTAGAATGGAAACTCTTAGAGAGTAGGGACTCTTACATGTTTTGTGTTTGTATCTTCAGCACCCAGAAGAGTGGCTGGCACACAGTAGGTCTTTAAGTTCTTATCGAATAGAATTGTGAGATCGCTGGTAGAACACATGTAGCTGACTATTTATCGGGGAGCTTTTAAAAGAGGCTTCTGATTTGAGAATGTCTTGGGCAGGTTGATCAATGAGGTCCTGTCCAGACGTTGAAATCTCTGTTCAGACATCAGGCAGAAGGAATGGGTAGGACTATTATGGGAAAGAGAGGAAAAGGCAAGGCCCATTCGTAATTAAGATGGCCTGAGAATTAGTTTCCATTGTTAAGTCATGGTCAACGCTTTGTGACCCATACGGGGTTTTCTTGGAAAATATCATAGAGTGCTTTGCCATTGCCTTCTCCAGCTCATTTTACAGATAAGGAAACTGAGGTAAACAGGGCCAAATGACTCGCTTGGGGTCACACAACTAAGAAGTATCTGAGGCCGCGTGTGGACTCTGGAAGGCGAGTCTTCCTGACTCCAAGCTCAACGCTCTGTCCGCCATGTTGCCTAGCTGCCCAGTAGTTTCTGTACTGTGAGCTAGTGGGGTATGGGGAGGAAAAGGTGGTCTACAAACACAGAAGGGAATCTCTTTTTTAATTTAATTTTTATTTTTTATTTTTAATGTAATACATTTTTATTTGTTTTCTTGTTTACATCGTTCATTTTCATGAGATTTTTGAGTTACAAATGTTCTCCCCATCTTTCCCTTACCCCACCCCCAAAACAGCCATCCCACTGTGGAGCCCCTCCCCTG
>JAQQSW010020243.1:0-10891 GCA_028646575.1 Pseudocheirus occidentalis
CAGTTTGGCAGGACCTGCTCTTCTCCTCCCCAGTTAACAAAATCCACTGACCTTTCTCTTAGCCTTTTTTTCTTCTGGCCTGATAAATGTGGTAGCTGTGTCTCCAGTGCAGCTGATCTGCTCTCCTAAAGACATGGCTTCCTGCCCGATGCCCCAGGGCTTAACCCGGCCCGGGTTTGGCCACAGGTCCCAGACTGCTGCAAAGAGCCCCGCCTGCTGCGCTGCCTGTAGCAACAGATGTGCTTTCTGTCTTGTGGAGAGTTTTGGAGCTTGAAAATCTGTTTAGCATCCCATTTTATGAGTTTTTAGCATGTTTGTGTAGGAGCTGTGGTGCTTTGCTGCTTCTATGCCGCCATCTTGGCTCCACCCCCCAAGGTACAACTTTCTAACATCAGTCTGTGGGTTGACCTCCCAGTCGTGTGCTAGGAAAAGTGCATCCTTCTTTTGTGACACTTTTTGTGCCCTCATGTTGTAAAGAAAGAGACACCAGACAACATAAAGGTAGAATAAGGTACAAGTTTAATAATGTTACATGTTAAATGATATTAAATATGGCAAATGGATTCTTTAATAGATTCTTTAAAAAAGTTTAGAGGTAAGACAGAGGCAGAGTAGGTGCCTTTGCCTTTTGTTTATTTTGTCTCTCAAATCTCATGTATGCTCACTCTAGTGAGCCCCTAGGATAAAACTTACCTCTCCACTTACCTGTTTAGAAGTCATTCTCATGGTGTTGAAGGAAGGAACTAAAGATGTCAGAGACTGGCGGCTATACTTATGCTGTTCCCGTGGGATAATTGCCACCTCTCCATTCTCTCCTTCCCATTCTCTCTTCTGTACTCCTCTGAAACTCCTGCCATAACCATTATGTGAAAAACCTCTACCCCACTATCTGAAGGCTGGCTGTTATTACCTTTTCCTTTCTTTACATGCTGAGAAGTACAAATCCTACAATTTTCCTAGCCAGTGAACCCTTTGCTAGAGATTCTTATATTTCTCCCTGGGGTTTGGACTTTTGCAGTCCTTGCAAAAGCAAGAAGTGACCTGGAATCTGTTCTTATACAACCTAGAATGAAATAAATTAAAGTCTATTAACCAACATCCTGGGAAATTACTATGCACATATCACAATGCAGAACAACATTTAACAGGTTGCTTTCAGGGATTGCTAATCTAAATTATACTTAGGACACATTATATGTCTGTTTAATAGGGACACACACACATATCAATAAACTAAAAGTGCATAAGCATACAAATAATAACAGGCCTATTAATCTGCATAATAGGCCAAATAGGAAAAAAAACAAGCAAGTTATCTATTGAAAGGAGACACAAAAGTCAATTTCTGTTGGTAAATGTAACTGTTTTCCTGTGACTATCACTCTTGGTACAGGACTTTCCCCCAGCCCTCCCTAGGCTTATATCCTGGTGCTTCTTAGGGCTTCTATGACACATCAGGCCTTGAATCCTGGGCTCCTAGGTTCCTATGGGTGGATAGTGGACCCTGGAGAACTCTTTCCAGAACCATCATTTAAGGAGGGACCTCAGGGCAATCATCTCATCATTTCCCACCTGGCCGCATTCCTGTATTTCAGTCCTAGACATCACAGGAAGTCTCATCATCCTGCTTAGTCACATCAACCCTGAAACTAACTTCTTCTTGGTACCTCCTTACCCTAGGCCTCTTCTCTAACTCTGATTATAGAAGGAGAACAATGGAGAACTGTTTCCAGATCCATCATTTAAGGAGGGACCTCAGGGCATTCATTTCATTATTTCCCACCTGCTGATCTAGTCATATTTAGCTCCTTTAATCATTCTTCCCCAGTAGATTATGAGTGCCAAGAGGGTAAGGACTATCTTTGGCCTTTCTTTGTATTCTCAGGGGGTTAGCATGGTACCTGGCACAACAACATGTTTACTGGCTGACTGATTTACCATGGTTAGATCTCTCAGGTCGGGTACGCTACCTCCTGCTTCTAGAATTGAAAAGGACAAACAAAACAGATCAAAATCCCAAGCTCATTCTGGAGACATGTCCTGGGGGGAAAGGAAGGTAGCCCTTAGGCTGTTCTCTTTTTATAGTATAGTGTCACTTTTGGAGCAAACCCAATTTATTGCTCCTGGCTGAAAAAAGAAAAAAGAAAAATATTTTTTTTTTCAGCCAGTAGATGCTTTACGTACTAATGGAAAGAAGTTACTCTGGCCAAGAACAGAAATGTCCAAACTTATGCCTCTTCTGTCTCTCAGATGTAGGTCATTGGAATCTTCAGATCTTAGGTGACATGTACCAATATGTATTATGTACAGAGACAGATACAGATTTTGATGGCATGAGTGATCATTGAATTAAAAAAGAAAGAAAACTGCTTCAGATTAGATTATGCCTTTCTTCCTCCTTTCCCCACAATCATTTGACTTCCTGGGCAAATAAAATAATTTCTTCCTTTCTCTCAAAGTAGGATTGGCTAGGAATAATTTAGTTTTATGTGAGTGGTTCTTATTTTTTATGGAAACCTGTGGCTCTGCTGCTGTATAAGTCTTTAGAGAATTTGCTTGGTGTACTCTACCCAAGAACCTTTTGGAAACAATTAGAGGATCGTGAGCTCTGTCCAGACATGGAGACTGGAGTTCCCTGTGGTCTCAGAGTAACCACGAAACAACCATGTGGATCTGGACAAGTGACTTTCCTCCTCTCTAAAACTGGGGAATTGGAGTAGATTACTCAAAGGTCCCTGCCTGTCCTAATGTTCAATGTTTTTCACCATGAAGCAAAATCATAAGATATAGCAACATCATAAATAAGTAGCACTTCAGTTCAATACACTTTTGTGAGTTAATTTTATCTTTTCAGTTATTTAGAGCTGAATGATAGCCTTCAGATAGTATCCATTCGAAATGGAGTCTTCCTATCTTGTACGATCGAAATAAAGCATTGGGACCTTGTGTAAATCAATTCATTTACATGGACCTCAGTTTTCTCATTTGCAAAACATGGAGTTTGTACTAGACAATCTCTAAGGCTCCTTTCTGCTTTACTGTGTATGGTTAACTATTTTCTAGTAGTGTGTTAAAATTGACTTATTCCAGCTCATGGGAGTTGACTATTAAATCTTCAATGTGAGCATCTACCACTCAGAAATCAGCAAATACTACCAAATAGGGCTTGATTTATCTTTTTGTTGATTGTCTAGACTTAAGAAAGTAATGGAGGAAAATTTTAATAATGCAGATTAAACTTTGTGGTATGCTATATAATTATGTTTTTCTGTGTGGGGGGAAGGATGAAGAAGAGCTTGTTGTTAAATGTTTACCAGCACATTGACTATTTCTATTATTTCAGGGAAAATGAACATCCATCTCAGTTTTCTGGGTCCTACAAATGCAGAGAAGTGAAGAGTTGTAACGGCCTACGTCATAGGGGAATTTCAGATGCACGGTGAATTGTGGTTTCTTAGCATTAATCTAACTTTCCATACCCAGAAGACTCTTTGAAATCACCTTTATTAGTCATTCTTCAGAGCAATTCATAGAGATGGGATAGGATCACTCACCCTGTTTCACAGATGAGGAAACAGAAGCAGGTCATATGACTTGTACCAGGTTACAGAATTTTAGTACCAGAATTAGAAATAATAGCTCTGGAGTTTCCAGTCTATTGCTTAACCTCCTGAGCCATGCAGCTTCAAGTATCATTATTTGTATGAGATCAAGGTAGGCACATTTAAAGAGGTGACTAATCAGAAGAACATTTGTGTTTAGGACTCTCTCCTAAGAGATGCTCTTCAATTGATTAACCAGAATAGAGAAGCTTTGCCCCATCGCCCTTGCTTAATGCTTTCAAATATATAATGTAAAAGAAAACTCAGTTTTCTGGTGGGGGGGGGAAGGATAACCACATGATCAGTGTTTTACTGTATTTTAAAAAAGAATCTTCTAAAATGTCTATGAATGTACTTCATTTTTATAACTCAAAGGTTTTGATTTTAGAGCTGGAGAGGGAAGAAAAGATTTCATCAAACTGGAAGTCAGGAAAGAATTGACTAACAGTAGCAGTTGTAATAAATACCCAACAAAATTATCTAGTGCAGCACAGAGTTTTGGATTTAGAGTCAGAGAATACAACGTTTGAGTCCTGTGCTTATGCTGGTTCCTACCTATTTGACTTTTGGAATCATCTCTTTGGGTCTCAGTTTCCATATCTTTAAAGTGAGAGAGCTGGTCTCCTTTATCCATTTCTCCTACTCAAAATCTAGCCATCTATCACTAGTCAAATCAAATCTTTCCAGCCTCCTGAAGTCTTGTGTTGAACTATTATTTATCTCTTGAATTGCTTAATTTTTCATGTATGGATTGGTTTTTTTTCTCCCCTCCTTATCATAGACTCATTGAGAGTAGTAATCCTTTTATGCACACTGGGGCTCCCCAGAGTATCTTGTACTCAGCAGGCACTTTATAAATATTTTGTTAATGAATATTTGGTTATTTGGTGCTCACCTTTAGGTAAGGCCTCTGGAAAACAGTCCTCATATTGTCTACTTTAGAATGTCCTTGGCTCTTAGAAAGGGAAATGAACCATTAGATCCAGAGTAGGTTAGATTTCCCTGGTTAGTTTTTAGCACATTAATTTATCTGTTTCACTTAAAAATTCAACTCACAATTGTGATTGATTTTTACAGGTTATGTTTCTCACCAGTTTTGATTCATGTATTTTATTAAATATTTTATGCCAAGTTTCTTTTAAAAGGAAGGACTTTTGTTTCTATTTGTTTAAAGGATTTACAGATTTTCAGAAAGCTTAAAATGTTGATAGCAAAAGCAGAGTGGATTGATGAAGCATTCTACCTTTACATGTGTGTGAATGACACAGTTATACAAAGATGGTGAAGCTGCTGGACAGTGTTGGTGGCTAAATTGCCAGTCACTGAGGGAATGTTTTTAATTGAAGAAAACAGATTTTTACCTTGAGTGTTACCACTGCCAACATATTAGATTTCTGTTGCTAATACATGCTTTTCAATTACCTTGAAAAAAAAGCTAAAGATGTTGGCCAGTAAGCTCTAGGATTCTTTCTGTCTCAATAACACTGGCATATAAAATGGCCTGGGATTAAGAAAGACGATAGCACACCTATTGATAGATTTGAATTTTTGGAATGTTATTGGGAAAACTTAACTGTCCATGATATATTTTTAGATCCTTGGCACAAAGTTTGACCAGATTAAAAAACAATCAGATGTTTTCAGTGACAGTTGAAGTGGAATAACTATTTATAATACATATTCTATCATGAGACTCAGTTTGTGAATCTTCCAAACAAAATGTGACAGTCAACAGAGGGTTGTATTCATAATTTATTTGCAATAAAAAAACTAGGTTTCATTACTGTCCCCTAACCCAAAACATCCCACAAGCACATCAGTGTTGCAAATACAAACATGCATCATTCCTACTTTCTTTTGGAGGATGAATGAATTGGAATTCTATTAGTAATGAGCTTACTATTTTCCTATGAAACAATTTAGGAATAAAATGAATTCTAAAGACAGAAATTTTTATATTTCTACCAGTTTCTCTTCTAGATTTTCCTTTTTGTACTGATAAATACCACAGAGCTCTAGATGAAAGATCTCTTTGTTTCCCCCTTTCTTTCACTCATTCTGCTTCAGAAAGGAAAACATGATTCACCCACTTTGCAGCTTGGCTCATGAGATTTTCCTGCCTTAGATACTTTTCCTTGCTCTGTCTACTAATCTCAAGTCTACCCAACTCAAATCACAGTCTCTGTTAATCTTCAGGCAGATATGAACTGTATTCATTATACATTGTGAGAGAACCTATTATCTGTATTACTGACTACATTTGACATTTATCATAAACAATCCTCTTATGATATTCTTATCATTTTATGTGTTTGTATTTTTTCTCTGAAAGCGTATAGTGTAGATAGAGGGCCTCCACAAAGCCAGGAAGACCTGGTTATTACAAGTCTGACCTGTGATGTATACCAACTATGAGACCCTGGGCAAGTCATTTCACTTCTTACTGCTCTGGGAAATGATTTTTTTTAAAGACTATATGCAACAGGGGAGATGCCAACATGAAGTAGTAGAGGAAGTTTCCTCACCTGGGATTTCTTTGTGCCAGCAAAATCACTGATCTAGTTCCTATCTTAATGCTTCTTGTCTCTAAAATGAAATTTTAAGTGCCTGGAAGGCAGAGACTATACACATTACTTACATGTAAATTTACTTACATATGCATAAAAGTGTATAAATAGATATATGTATACACATTTATACCCATATACATATGTGTATGTGTAGATGTATGTATGTGTATATACATATCTATACATGTCTAACTATATTTCACAGTGTAGTCTAGTATTGGGCATATTCCCATGAAAACAAATGATGTTTTGTTCATTAAGATTTGGAAAATATTTCTTTGTAGCTGTCAATCAGCCCTATTTTCCTTTTTGATACTTTCAATTCACCAGCTAGTCAAAAATGTACTGTTTGTAGTTTGCGTACAGCACTGGACTCCTTTGCATTGAAAAATGTCTGAGTGATTAAAGATGTTGCAATGCTACTGAGACAATTCCTGTATGCACAGAGATTAGTCCTTCCTTCTGCATTCATTCAGTCTCCTTTTCAGCCCAAAGTAGAATGGTTGGATGCAATTCTACTTGCTGTTTCTATCCATGCATTACAGTTAATGCATACAGTTGAACCATAAAAATGAAGAGGTTATCCAAAGAGGGTTAGGGCTGTCTGAGACCCCAAAATACCAACATGCCGGGTCCTGCAGAAAGAATTCCACTCAAGTCTTCTCAGCCAAGGAAAAAGTAAAGCTTATTGAAAGATATGGGGTAGCCTCTTACAGAGCAAGTCTCTGCTAAGCTATTCTATGGCGCTCTCAGGTTGTGTAAACTATGAGTTAAATCTCAGCAAAGGAGAAGCCAATAAAGGTAATTATTAATTTAAAAAACCCTTGCTTTTATAGCTTTCTTTAAAACCCAGATTAAAGCTAATGATTTAATTCAAGATCAAAAAATGAAAAAAAAGAAACCCACACTTAATCCTCTAGATGTTTTGTAATATCTAGATATTCAGAGTTACATGGTATTGTTTATTTTTATATTTCCACTTTGATATTTGATATTGTATAGGTACAATATTTCGAATGTTTATTGCTAATTTGAATTGTCTAGATAGTATTCTATTCAAGAAAAATATAAAACTGCTAGATTTTGTGAGTAGTTTCCATATAAATTTCAGTAATATTACTTTGATTCAACTCCAATTCCTGGCAGGCTTTAGTATGGCAACCATGAAGTAATCTGTAAAAATCAATCCCTGGATAAGTGGATTTCAGTAATTTACATTTTTATCATTCCAACTTCCTTTTTTTTTGAGAATTGCTAGATTCAGATGTTTCAGTCACATCATAATTGCCTATTAAAGTTTGCAGTAATGATCTCTAAAGCTATGTTAATCAAAAATTTGAATCTAAATCAGTAAATTTCCAGAGCTAAGGTGAGATTTCCAAGTTGACTTTAGTGGACAGGTTCTGGAACAATTTATCTTCATTTTTGACATGCCTATACAAGTTTAGGTGGAAGGTACACCAGGTACAATTCTATCTTCTATTAGTCTCATTTACAGAACAAGATCACCCAGTGGGACGCATGGCCATCTATACCAAAGGAACTCTTTTAGCACATAGAAAGTGAGGTAAAGATTTGATGCATTTAACTTGTATGATTCCAGCAAAAATATGCTTTGATTTAATGGTGTGGAAATTAAATAATTGAGGAGCAGAATTCATTAAATAATAATTTTAGTTTTTCCTTTTGTTCATGAAGATTATCTAGGAAAAAGATTCCTTTGTTTATGAAGATTTAGAGAAAAAACAAGTGACCCAGTCTTTTGAATACCTTTTCAAATCTTGTTTATAATCTATTTTTCTTGCAGAACTCACTTGTGTTTATGTCATATTATTTCTGTTATCATAAAATAGATTTACACACTTGATATATGGTTTCTTTGCCTAATAGTTGTGGGCTGTGTCTATAGAATTTAGCCCATTGGTTAATTGCCTAGCTCCATTATTCTGAACTGCCACCAGATGATGTGGTGAGTAGCTTTCAGCCTGAGGTTTACTTTTAAAGGTAAGTTTGTTAAAAAGTCAATGAATTTGTCGCTTAACATAACAACAAATTGCATTTTATTGTTAACATTTTTTTCCATGAAAATGTCTTACTTCTTAGATGGATCTGTGTTTTTATCAGTGTGAATACTTTCTCCAGCTCCATATAATGTAGATTCTTTATATCTTTTTAACCTAGTGGGATTCCTCTGCATGTCCGTATCTTCTTGCCTAGAAGATTTGCCAAAAATACTGCAAGACCCATTTGGTCCTATTACTTATTCAAAATGCAATATTATGTTTTTATCCAGACTCTTTCCGAGTTCCACTAACCAGGGCACTATCATTCTTACAATTACCCAGCCTCACAATCATCCACCTCACTTTATTGTGAACTGAGTTTTGATCTTAACTCCTAACTCTCACTCACCTCACATATGAAATCCCTTGCCAAATTTGGTAATTTCTGTCTCTATTTTTTCATTTTTTCACATGTCTCCACTCCCCCATATACCTACCAGGCTAGTTCACTTGGCCCTCATCTACTACTATAACCCTGTTAATTGGTTTTTTTCTGCCTCAGGTCCCTTCCTACTCAAATCAATTCTCAATATAGCTCCTGATGATTTTCTGAAAGCAGAGGTCTTATCATGTCATATCCTATTCACTAAATTCTAATGAATACATATTATCTCAAAAATTCAACTTAAACTTCTCTGTTTGCCACTTAAAGCTCTATACAATGTAGCACAATCTATTTTTCCAGTATTTTTGTACCTCATTCCCTTTCCTGTAGAATCAATGGCTAGATGCTCCAGTCTAGACATATTGGCCTACTTGGTGTTTCTCATACATTTTGCTTCATCTTCTCTCTCTTTGCCTTTTTAATGGCTATCCTCCATTCCTATAATACCTTTCCTCCACAGCTCTGCCATTTAGAATACTTGTCTTCCTTCAAGACTAAACATGACCTACTATAAGAAGCCTTTCCTGGTCCAAGTCAAAGTTAGTTGATTGATGTAATTAAAATTATGTCCTTATTGGAGATTTCTTATAAAAACCAAATCACAAATAATGAAACAAAAAAGTATATAGTAAATTTCATTTTTTAAAAGAAGATGTCATTTGGTTTTGGTCATGTTTTAATGCCTTCTGTACTTCTTAGAAAGTCTTCATGGGGTACAGATGTGTTTTTACTTACCTACTTATCATTTACTCTCTTTTCAATGCAGTTTTTGCTGTCTTCCCCAAAGCCTGCTTTGTATTTTTGTCACCTACTACCAAGGTGTACAGTGCCTTAATTGTTTGATAGTCATTGTTGTTAAATTTTTTTCTTATTTTTCACTCTCTCAAAGCATAAATCATAGTGATCTTGATTACAGTAGTTTTATTTATTTTTTATTTTAATTTTTTGCACATGTGAGCATTTGAAGGTAGGGCAACTCAAGATCAAGTGAAATGCTGCCTTTTATTACATTTGGGAAGATGATACAACCACACTGAAAATTCCTTTGTTTTGCTCCTCTTAGGAAAAAAGCAACAACAACTACAAACCATTTATTTAACTGTAAATTCTTTATTTCTTCTAGTTTCATTAATAGTCAAGAAGATGTAGTTTGATTCTGTGAGTAATTGTGTCTTTGATCATTGGCCAAGAATCTCCTAAAATGTGTCACTGGTTAATTAAATATTTGCCAATGGTCTTGGAATGATGTGATTCTTGGGGGGCAGAGCCAAGATGGCAGTGTAGAAGCAGCAAGGTCCTGCAGCTCCCATACCACCACCCTAAACACCCAGAAAATTATGAGCCCAGATTAAATCTAGAACTCTCAGACCCACACAAAAATACAGAGAACCCATCTCACACTGAAGGCAGCTCAGCATCAGGGGCTCATCACGGCAGCCGGGAGCGGAGGCTGGAAGAGCCTGAAGCTGAGGCTGTGGCCAGGCCCGGGTGGTGGGAAGTAGCCTGGCTGAGCTGAGCCAAGCAGGCACTGCAGCCAGTCTGCAGGAGAGATCTACAGCCTCCAGCACCTCCATATCTGCCAAGGCATGAGGAACAGGGACGGGAGAGGGGCAGCTCGCACCGCAGCGGAGCAGAGACCCGGCCAGCCCAAAACCGGAGCCTTGGCCACGCTAGGACCCAGGGCGGCCTGCAGGAGTGAGCCTCCCAAGCCACAGCTTGAGTCTACTTCAAAGAAAATCTAAAGCCCCTGCCTAAGGGGATCCTGAAATCCTCAGAGATGGTTAGTGAAAGTGAAACTTTGAAACTTAATTTGGGGGTGGTAAAGCAGTTGGTCCAATCTGCCCCCAAGACAAGGAAGCAGTGGGGGAAGCGAGCTGCTGGAATTGGAGGCAGCCCCCATCAGGCTGCTTCAGAGCCCCTGGCCTGCAGATTCTGCAGGGGGGGCTAAATCGATTGATCAGGGCCAAGTGCTCTTGCATTGAGTGGCCTAGATCCAGATTGTGGTCTTGGGTGGTGGTCTTGGGGTGCACTTCCAGCAAGCCAAAGCTGCGGGCACTTGCAACACCCCCTAATAGCTCTGGCAGTTGGGAAAACCCCAGCAATTTGGAACAGAGCTTCCCACCTTGGAAGCAGAGTTTCACAGACCTAAAAAAACCAACCAATTAATTGATTGGACAACATGAGGAAGAGGAAGCAAAATAAAAACACCAATAAAACTCTAGAATCCTTTTTTATGGATAAAAAGGGTCAAAGCATGGGACGGGAGGAAGA
>JAQQSW010020244.1:0-10891 GCA_028646575.1 Pseudocheirus occidentalis
TCTTCTGTCCTCTCTATTTTGGTAACTCATTCCAATCTTGTGCTAGCCATCTTAGACTGTTCCTTTCTCCCTGGTTCACAAGTTCTTACTCGATAAGGTCTCACTGGATCTTACCAGATTCCCTTGGGGGGGGGGGGGGGGTCACAGCCTCCAGACTTTTACTGCTGAGACTTTTCTTCCCTCCCCTAGTCCTCAAGCTCCATGAGGGAGCAAACCCACTGATCTTCTCTTCTCTAAGGGCAGCTTCTAGACAGGTGCCCCGTCTTTCTGCAGGTCCAACAGGTAAGAGGGTCTCTATTTATTCCTCTGTGCCATTCCCGGACCTCCCTGGGGTTATCTACCTCTGCCACGCTGGGGCTTCCAATTGTGCCTCTCAGGATCCCACCTTTTACCTTCGTAGCCTCCTCTAGCAATTCCCCTAGAGGCTTACGATTCCACCTCTCAAGCTTCTGTAATCTATTATTAATATCTGGCCAGGAGTTAGATACAAAATGTAATTTCAAGGTGCTATCAGTTTCTGGCACATCTGGGTCCAGCCCAGAACACTTCCAGATTTCTGCTTTTAGTCTTTCCACAAACTGGGAGGGGGACTCCTCCTTTTCCTGCATGATTTCTAGGGCCTTATTGATATTTTGTCTTTTGTTCCAATTCTGTAATCTATTTCCCAAGGGACTATTAACCAGTATTTCCTGTTTCTGCTCCTGAATTTGGGATTTGGACTGCTTCTTCCCCATAATTTAAGGAGGACTGTTACCAGACTCCTCCAAATGTTCCAAATTGATCACGGCAGGGGTCACCCATCTGCCAGCAGTCACCTGATAATGTTCTCAGGGAGCCCTTTCCTTGGGGTCTGCAATCCTTTACTGAGAAATTTGTGAGAGGCTACTCCTCTTGGGTCTCTATACCCAGCAAATTGACTTCCAGACTCCCAAGTGCTTACCTTCAAGCTATGTGCGCATAGGATTCCTGAGTGTCTCCAACGTTCAGATATGGAGCTTCGGATCCTTCGTCTTACTTTCTCTTTCACCAAGTCTCTCTGTTTCGGGCACTTTTCTTAGTGGAAAGGAGAAACACAGCCCCTGCCTTGGAGACCACAGGACCAAGATGTCCCACAGGTGCCTGCCTCTGAGTTTGAGGGTGGTGGTCATTCTCCATAGAGTCACATGATCGCAGATGAGCCCCCAAAACTGTGTGGGGTACAAAGACCCTACCCCAAATTGACTACTCAGAGATTTCTCTAGATGAAAGCAGAAAGGTTTCTTTATTAGAATCTTGCAAGAAGCAGGTGATCACACCACTGGAGCACCAAAGGGAGGAGGCCGCCTTACAGAAGCAGAAGCTGGGTTAAATAGACAAAAACCACAAAACCCCCTCCCCAATAACTGGACCTTCATTCTCATTGGTGGGAAGGAGATGTCCTTACAACCCTTTATCCAATAAAAAATTATTTATTAGAAATTGGCTTATCACATATTCATAAGCTTCTCCTATTTTCCAAAGAATATTAACAATTTTAACTTGTTGCAGAAGTAAGCTGTTCACAGCCCACTTGTTGCTGGTCTTGTTGACCAAAGACCAACACCTGGCAGGCACATTACAGAAAAACAAAATTTGGGCCTGCCAGGACTAAAGCCTAGCTGAAGTTTAGTGACTGTCTTCCCTACTCTATGGGAACATCTTCATTTTTTCCTCTCAATCCCTATCCAAATTCCTAATACTGTGTGTGTGTGTGGTGACAGGATAGTCAACACAGCAGATAGTCTACCTGAGAAACCACATTCTATTCCACACACTGCCCAATACAAGATATTCCAGAAATCTTAATGCAGATTGAAGCTAGTGAAGCTTAATGAATTTGCCTGAAATGCAATCACAGCAAGAAACAAGATGGTTACCCAGAATATTAGACACAGATTACTACTGCAATCAAAAAAAATAGAAAATCATTCTTTTTCACAAAAGTATAGAATAATATGAATAGGACCTTGTAGTTAGAAATACCCAAGAACACTGATTATTACACTGACCAACCATGATTTCAGAGGATCAGTGACATGACCCATCTCCTTAGACAAAGAAAGATTTATGACACAGAGGTATAAGTTTTTTAACATGACTGATGTGGGAATTTTCCCCCCTGATTATATATATATATATATATATATATTTGCTAGGAGCTTCTTGTTTTCATTTTTTTCCTTTTAATTAGGGAGTGGGGTAGGAGCAGAGAAAATAAATCCTTATTTATGTAAAGTTTTTAAAATTGATCTTGTAAATTGACCTACTACATCATTAGGAAAGAAAAAATAATAGTTATCTCTTCCACATTGTGACTGTCCTGTCACATTTTTGTCATATTGCAGTTTGGCATAAGAAATCAAATGAGAGTTTTGAGAAATTACAGAAGACATGCAAAGGCAAGCAAATAACACAGAAAATGTTTAGATAAACTCAGAAGTACATAAACTATATATATAGTATTGGATAATATCAACATATTTTATTTTTTTAAGCCACCAGTCAAATATCTTGGAAGGGCCCAAACATTTTATATGGATTTTCTAGATCCCTGAAGTGCTGTTCCCTAACCTTTGTGATGTGGGAGGGATAACTGTAATTGATCTTTGTTCAGGGAGAGGGATGGACTTTCTCTTCTCACCTTTTCCTGTTTATCTAAGTAATGGCTATGTAATTCATACCTGGAGGAATTCTTTATAAATACACACTCAAATCAGGAGACTAGTAATCATGGTTTTTCTTTTGAATTAGGGAGTGGGATAAGAGTAGAGAACAAATCCTTATTTATATAAAGATTCTTTTAAATGACCTTGTAAATTGTCCTCCCACATCATGATGTAAGAAAAGAGAATAGTTTTCCTTCCACGTGTTGACTTTTCGCAGTTACCTGGAGACAAATTACTGCTGAGGTGGGGTAGAGGGCAAACAGCAATGGGTTCTGCATAAACAGGTGCCATAGTGCATTTCCCAGCACTCCCTTTTTGGGAATTCTTAAGCAACTATGATTTTAAAGGTTCAAAGTAATCCATTACCTCCCAGTTCTTTCTGCAAATCTGTATTTGCCCTCCTCTCCTAGTTACCCTGCAATTTATGTCCTGTGTGAAAGCAAGGAGATGAGGAAGATGGTCACATCTAAGGAGTGTTGAGTAGGCCAGTTTGGTAACAGCGTCCTGTGATTTCAGACGATAAATATCTGAACTCTCAGAACCCGCTGACATCTATGCCCTTTCCTTCTGTTGCTTCTGCATCTGGGGATCTACTTAGTGATTAAACCAGATAGACAAATCTGTATCTGCTCCTTTTAATTGGGAAGCTCTTTTTGATTTTGTTGCCTAGTTTGGATTTAAAATGTTAAAGAATGTTTCTTGAATCCTTTATTTGCTACCTTGCTTTTTCCTGAATTTTCTGCTCATGTTTTCTGATGTGCCCAGAGAAACTTAAGGGTTTCTTAATAATAGTAAATCATGGATTTATAAAAATGTTTTAGGGATTGATTTAAAGCTTATACAGCTTTATGTTGTAATCCCCAAACTTAGTGATAATTCTAGTCATTGTAATGTTTTTAAATGCTATAGGACAGTCTCAACCTTCTTATGTGGCAGCCCTTTAATACTTGCATGTGGGCATATCTGCATGTGGGCAGACCCGCCTGGAAACAGATAGAGCAGGGGTGTCTCAGTTCCTAAGTCCATCGTAAATATGTGTTTCTGATGAAAGGGTCCTTTGACCCCCCCCAGGGGTCGTGACCCACAGCTTTGGAACCACTGCTCTTAGGGATCTTCTTTTCCGTTTCCTTCAATAAAGTCTGTGTATTTATCTGGCAAGAGATTTGCTCTCAAATGATTAGTTAGAAGGTATTCTTTGTATTGGTACAAAATAACATATTTATTTAGAGAGAAAAGTGTGTCTTCAGTAGGTATAATTTTTTTTTTTTTTTGCTTTTTGGAGGAGGGAAAGCAGGGAAATTGGGGTTAAATGACTTGCTGAAGGTCACATGGCTGGTAAGTATGTCAAGCATCTGAGGCCAGATTTGAACTCGGGTCCTCCTGACTCCAGGGCCAGTGCTCTTTTCACTGGGCCGCCTAGCAGCCATGGTAGGTTTAAAATTTAGGCCTCCAAATTGACATCAGTTTGAATGAAAACAATGTTAAAGGAATTTAGAGCACAAAAGTTCCATGAATGCTGAATGTTTCCCTTAACCATACCTCTCTTTTTCCCTGAGCAGGCCTCAAGGGATTGAATCACTAGCAGTTGTGGTAGTTTCCAGATTTCTCAACCTACAAACACCAAAGAGAAAATAAAAGATCTGTGGGGAAACTCTGTTGGACTTGGGAGAACAGCACGGTCTAGCCTCAGGCACTGTGTAGCAGAGGTGGTGGCAGTGGCAGAAGCAGCAGCAGCAGGAAGTGCTTCCGGAACTCCAAGCCTACATATGGTGGGGAGATCAAGCAGCTGATCAGAGAGGACTTGCTCTTGCTTTGCAGTGCTTGCATCTGGGTTTCCATCTTGGGTGAGAGTCCGAGGGTGATTAGCAGTGCTGGGGTGGCAGAGCTTGTGGCAGCTGTGGAGAGTCCTCCTCACAGTTCTGAGTCACAGAAGAGTGCCTGTGCTCACTCACAGAGCAGAGGACAGGGGGAGGAGTAAACACTTCCCCTTTTATCATATCACCTTAGAAGAACTGAAAATTCTTTGGTGCCTAGAAGTTACTTTGACCACAGCTGAGCAAAACCCCAGAAGTTTAGGACAAAGCATTCTACCCTCTGGAAGCAGAGTCCTCCTTTTGCAAAGAGCTCAAAAGTGAAGTAATTGTTTGGGAAAATGAGCAAACAGAGGAAAAACCGTCCGACTATGGAATCTTTCTTTGGCGACAAAGATGAAGAAATCATACAACTAGAAGAAAACAAAGTCAAAATTCCTGCATCAAAAGCCTCCAAGAAAAATATGAATTGGTTGCAGGTAATGGATGAGCTCAAAAAGGATTTTGAAAATCAGTTAAAAGAAGTAGAGGAAAAATTGACAAGAGAAATGCAAGAAAATTATGAAAAAAACACCAACAGGCTTCTAAAGGAAGCCCAAAAAAATAACACCTTAAAATATAGACTAACTCAACTGGAAAAAAAGGTCCAAAAAGAGCGTGCGGAAATAAATGCCTTAAAAAGCAGAATTGGTCGTATGGAAGAGGAGCTCCAAAAGCAAAATGAAGAACATAATTCCTTAAAAATTAGAATGGAGCAAATAGAAGCTAATGATTTCATGAGAAACCAAGATCTTATAAAACAGATCCAAAAGAATGAAAAAAATAGAAGAAAATGTCAAATAGCTCATGAGAGAAACAACTGACCTGGAAAAAAGATCCAAGGGATATATCTATATCTGTATCTATATATCCCTTTATATGCATGTGTATGTATGTATCTATGTATGTGTGTATGCATGTATGTATATGTGTGTCAGTCATGCCGTCTGTCCCTACATACATATACACAAAGTTGAATATGAAGGGATCACATCTAAAAAATTTATGATCTGGGGGAGGAATATATTAGAAGGAGGAAAAAGGGAGAAATGGAATAGGGTAAATTTTCTTCTATAAAAGAGGCAAGAGAAAGCAGTTACAAGGGGAATAGTAGGGAGGTGAGGTGGAATGAGTCACCCTTACTCTCATTAGATTTGGCTTAAGGAGGGAATAACATGCAGACTCAACAGTATTTTACCCTAGAAGAAAATGGAGGGAAAGAGAATAAGAGGGATGGATAATAGAAGGGACAAAGGATTGGGGAAGGAAATGGTCAGAAAGAAACACTTCAAAAGGGACAGGATCAAAGGAGAAAATAGAATAAATGTGGGGAACAGTGGTGCTTGGGATTTTCATGCATTAAATTCTTTCTTAATCCTTAAGACAAAGTTTAGGGAGGAGGAGGAGAAATGGAGGGACTCCAGCATTTCACAGTTTCTGCTCTTTTTCTATGAAATGTATTAATGATGTTTATAACATTAGAAATGAAAGCGCCAGTGGTGGTTCGAACACTTGTGTGATACAGATGTTTTTAATATTATCAAGTAAGCCTCACCTGGCCTCTGTTGCTATCTGGAGAGGCAGTAATTGTTAAAAAAAATTTTCAGAAGATCTCTTAAAATTCTGTGTAAAAGTTTTTGGATCCATCCTCTTGTTTTTGTGTCTGTCTGCTATGTCTTTATGTGAGCCAGTGCATGAGAAGTCATTTGTCATTGTGTAAGGAAAAGTGTGAACAAGAAGTTCTGAGATTTTTTAAGGTTTAAAATAATCTCCTTCCCTTTATTCCTCTCTGGCCAAGTGGAGTGAGGAGATGGAGATAAGTAATAAGATGGGAATTTTTTCCTTCGTTAAAAAGGTAAACAAACAGTTGATCATTTCCTGCCTAGGGGAAAAAGGAGATCTTGTGTATTGAAATGCTATTAAAAATCAGTTTGAACTTATTCTGGTCACTTTAAGGAAAATGTGAAAAAGCAGATTAGTACCATTCATAACCTAGTGCTAAGATAAGTCAGAATTGATTATACTAATTGGCATTTAGGCAAATTGGAATTTTTATAATATCTGGTAAAGAAGCATTTACAAGGTGAGAGCTTCAGGTTTCCCAGTTTTGGGGAAGTGGAACTTTGCGCTCCTCTGAGAATTTTTCAGAGGTTCCACTCCCTTTGAGTAAGGAGTTGAAAGCATTTCACTCTAAAAAATTTTTAGGAAAGTAATGTGATCAGATTAGTTTACTATACCTTTTCTGACTAAAACATCTTTTAATATCCAAGAATTCCACAGTTATTTAGAAATTCAATTTTTTAATCATCTTGATTGAAAAGGTTTGTTTTGCTCTCAAGTATTAACAGATATCCAGTTATAAATGTTGGATTTTTTTTGAGCATCGCTAAGGATGAGTGAGCACCAGCAGAGAAGCAGTTTGAAAATGTACACGCTCCCTGTGGAGAATTCCCCTAACAATAACTATGTGGAAGCTGACCCTTAAGTATTGGGGGGAGAGGCTTTGTTTATTTTCTATTGTCAGATGCTGCTATGGGAATACAGGTGTGGAATTCCATGACCCATCTTGCAGATGCAGAGAGTTCAGGGAGGAAGGATTGGGAGACCCCTTGCATGGAGACGGCCCAGGAGGAGGTGACTTGGAGTGTCGCATTTTCACAAGATACTACTCTCCAATGGACTATTATCTGTGTAACTCACCCTTATACTGGAACCACTCTCTTTAGAGCAAAGTGATTTCTGGACTTCGGAAAATTTCAACCACTGTTTATCTACTTAGAAAAATCCAAGAAACTGCACAATATATTAATAGACTTTCATAAAATGTTCCTATGGCCATGGGTACACTACATGATATTGGATGGGGACATTTTGTGTGGGATCAATGTGTTGGAATCTTTGGTTTTGTGTTTTGGATTATAAGTTGGAAGTTTTTGGACTTAATTGTTATTTAGATAGGATTATGTATATACGTGTAGTTATGTAACTCCTTTAACATATATTAGCTCTGATTCTAATGTTTTGGGGACAGAATGCATGCCTAACTTCTTGGGGCTTGGCCTGATACAAATATTACAAAAAATCATCATTGCTCTGGAAATTGATCCAGGAATATTGCCAACACAATATTGTTAACATTGTTGAAGTTATTTCCTTTTAATCTGATGTCTGTGATTTTGCATATTTTGCTTGTATTGATTATTTCTTTGTATCTACATTTCAATGCGACTATTAGTACCAGATGATATGTGGGACAATGCTACTACAAACTTCTTTGAGTCTGTTTAAAGTTCAGCTCACACTGAACTGTACACGGGATGTGCAAAACAAGAAAGGGACCTTGTGAGGATTAAGAAATGCTTACGTGTTGCGGGTGGTTGGGATGAGGCACAGGGAGAGTAGAGGCCCTGGAAAAGTCTGGGTCACATGGAATTCAGGGCACGCTGGACTCTCCCAGTCTCTCAAAGGAGGTGGGTAGCAGCGGTGCTTGGAGTTACCATGGGTGTAGAAAGCAGGTTTTCCAGATGACGTCTCCTTATCCTGGGGCCAGGTGAAGCCCCTGTAACCTCAACTTCGTGCCCCCACATTTGGCTATATCCTGCTCCTTGCAGCTGGACCTTGTTATTTTATCACGTGTAGTAGGTGTATCTGAGGCTTATATAAGACTGAGGTTTGAGGGCAGTGCATAGCTGGTTGGTGAGTCTTTAAATCTTGCTGTACAGCTTCACAGGAGAGGACTCAATAAAGTTTTGCTGTTTACACCTTTGAGCCACTGACTCTTCTGTAATGGAGAATGCGGCAACACCTTCTCAATTGAGGTAAGTAACCGGCTGCCCCTGCAATCCGGGGAAGTAACCCTGACACATAATACATCTCACAAGGATCCTAGTAGCAAAAGCCCTGAGGTACCCTGAAGCCCACACCTTGTTTAGATAAACAAATGAACCTCTCCATTAGAACCTCTAAATCCACAATAAGACTGTACAGCTGTGAGGAGAGAAGAGCCTAATTTTTTGTTAGTAGCTTTTGCAACTATGATTTGGAAATGAAATTGGTGACCTTGTGGTTTATCTTAACTGTAGTGAAATTCAAGAGAAGATTGAGGAATCATTGAAAGAAGTGGTGTTTTATCAGATAAATTTTAGGTTGAATTTTTTTGCAATCAAAAGATGTAGAATTCATTTAAAAGCAGGTCACTTGCATTTTATAATGTGTGTATGTGCCCAAGAGAAACAGATACCACAGATGCCCAAGGGGAGGGCTTCCTATGCAGCCTTGGCAGCACAGCAACCATCAGAATTTTCCAGCTTTGGAGTTTAGGTTATTCTAGCCTTCCCCCACACAGCGCCTGTGAAGTCCCAATTCAACCCCTCTCACAGGTTTTTTCCCCCTTTTTTCATTGCTCCCCTGACACATTCTCTGACCACTCTGGTTGTTAGAATATACCATGAGATCCCCAACAATATGAATGTCAAGATCACTATGGATTTTTAGGTAGGGTTATGGGGGTAAAAGAGGGAAAACAGGCTCCTGTATGTCTTAGGACACAAATGAACCTATGTGGGTGGACCGGTGGACCTGTGGCCCCTTACCCAAGAAAGCTGACTGCCCTCTAAGATATAGGTATGGACCTGTTACAAGCAGGGCACATAGAGCCATCATTTAGCCCTTGGAACTCAGCTGTATTTGTTATAAGGAAAAAATCAGATAAATGGATCATCTTGACCGATTTAAGGAAGGTGAATTCAGCGTTAGTTCCAATGGGTTCCTTCCAAGAAGGCTTACCATCACCATATGTGATACCAAAAGGTTGGCCTATCTGGATTATAGACACTAAAGATTTTTTTTTTAGTATACCACTGCACCCTGATGATCACAAGCATTTTTGCCTTTTCTGTTCCCACCACAAATGTTCAAGGCCGCTCAGCACAATATAAACAGACAGTTTTACCCCAGGGAGTGAAAAATAGTCCAACCATATGCCAATGGTATGTTGATCTTGCAGTCAGGGAAGGTAGAACGACGTTCTCCAACAGAATGTTAATACACTACATGGATGACCTATTGGGAGCAGACCCTGAGAGAGAAGGTTTAGAAAGCATGCTAATAGTACTTTCTCAAGAGCTGAACTGTTTAGGTTTGATTATCTCCCCCCAAAGAGTTCAAAAACACCCCCCATCCTCTTATTTAGGATTTGAATTGAGTCCCTTGACTGTCAGACAGAAGGTTCCTATGCTCCAATGGCAACAGGCTCAGACTTTGAATGACTTTCAGAAACTCATAGGGGATATACAATGGCTCTCAGCAAGGACACATTTACTAATTTTTGGATGCAACCTTTGTATGACATATTAAAAGGAGACTCTAGGTTATCTCCTCGACTCTGGAGGGCTGAGGCAAAAACAGCTTTTCAAACAATTTCGCAAATGATGGAGCAAACAGACTGTTAGGTGGGGCCCATCTGTTGCATTGGAATCTACACTGATCTTAGCCCCCCAACCTTATGGAACTATACATCAAAACAGAGGAACCATCAAATGGGTATATCCTGGACCCCAAAATAAGAGAGTGCTAACTATTTGGACCTACCCTCTCACATAGGTCATAGATTACCATCTAGGGCTACGCAAATATCTGGCCTTTTACCAATTATGTAGATCAATACATCGAAAGACACACTTGGTTGATGGACAGCTACTCAACCAGGTTGGACAAAACTTTTAGCTATGGGAGATATGAAAGCAGGCAGCATCCTTCCAAGCACACAAATAAGAAACAGTTGTCAATGGGTACCCCTGAGGCTATTAATATTATTTCTGATTGTGCTTTTGCTCCATTATTTCATACAAGTCCCTCCTTTTTCCCCTAATATCAATGAGCTCCTCATCTCTTAAAGCACCACAGTATTCTATTACATTCATATACCGCAACTTCTTGGGGCATTCCCTGATCAATGGGCGTCCCTGCAATTCCCAGTTCTTGGTCACCACAAAGATACATGCTGTGAATATTCTAGAACATATAGGTTCTTTTCCTTTTTCCCTAATCATCTTGGGAAACATCCTTAAGAGTGGTGTTTCTGGGTCAAACGGTATAGGCAGTCTCCTTGGATATAATTCCAGATCTCTCTTCAAAATGGTTGGATCAGCTCACAGATGCACCAATGAGGAATTTTCCACATCAGGACTCCATTTGAAATACAAGAGCAAAAGCTCTTGCCTGTCCTCTTTACCTGGACCTGTAGCTTTCCTGTGGTTAAGGTCAGCTTTGGGAGAGTTGTTCCAGTGTGAAAGAATTCACTTAGGGGACATTCTCTTTAGCCATTGAGAGCTTTTATTTAGGTGAAATCAGAGGGAA
>JAQQSW010020245.1:0-10891 GCA_028646575.1 Pseudocheirus occidentalis
AAAAAAAGAAAAACATGGATAGACTTGCATGAAATAATGAAGAGTGAATTGAACAGAACCAAGAAAAAATATAAAATAACAGCAATAGTGTTTTAACAACAACTTTAAGTGACTAAGTCATTCTGACTATTATAAATACCCAAATGAACTACAAAGGACATATGTAGATGCTATCTGTATCCAGAGGAAAAAAATGATAAATAGAAGTTTATACGGAATGATTTCATACACACACTCATGTGTGCGCACACACGCACACGTATTTGTGTCTAAGGGTAGCCATCTCTAGGGTGAGGGGTAAGAAAACAAGGGAAAAAAAGAAATTTACTTGCTAACTTTATTATATATTTAAAAGGAATAGCAAGTTGGACATAAGAGATTTGCAGTTTCATGTGCAATCATCTTTTTAAAAAATTACATTTATAGAAATGCTTTATTCCATCAATGAAACAATAAAGAAAAATTTAAAAAGAAAATTAGTGACAATGACTGGAGCCCCTATTAATAGTCATAACTTTTATTCATATACTAGTATGATGATTAAAAAGGTTACAAAAGACATAGTTTGTGTGTAATTTAATCATTTTGTTAGCCATGCCAACAGCTTATTAATAAAAGGATGGCCATTTGGCCCCCTCTCTTAGACCAAAGATCCCTAATAGGGATGACATCACAATTTATATGCCCTTTGGAGAGCAGGTATTTCTGAGGGATGTCAATCACCTCCGATTGGTTAACACAGTGGGAGGTGGGTTATTTTTCAGCAAGTGACTTTTAGGTCAAATCTTCATCAGAGAGACAGTTCCATATCACTTGTCCTGATAATGGGGAGAATCAACATTTTCCCCAGGCCTCTCTGAGCAAACTCAATAAGCAGGAATACACCCATGAGTCCCAACTTAGAATTTCTTTTACTGTTTGATTATATCTCAACTTGGGTAAATCTCTATGAGAGATTTCCCACATTGTTTGATTTCTGGATAAGGAAGTACGGAAGGGGAAAACCTTTCTAATACCATCATTAGTTATTAAATATAAGAGAGGAGTATTCATTTCTCACACTGCCACATTATCCAAGAATGACTTTTAACATTGGTGCTTTGAGTGGCCTGATAAAATAGAAAGAACAGAAATTTTAAACGGCAATCATTTGGCAAAGACTTTAATGTATATCTGTCACTGTCCAAATCAACGTCTTTGCTTTACAATCCTGCCCTTGCTTTGATGTATTTCAATACTAAATAGCTTCTATCTCAAAGTACTTTACTAGGTGCTGGGAATACATCAGTGAGAAACTGCTCAGTCCACATTCCCAAAAACCTTATAGTCCACTAACGAGATACAGCATGTAGACAAATGAGCATTCGAGTATAGAGTGTGATAGAGGCACACTCTAAGGGCTCTATGACAGTCTGAGGAATGGGAGCTCACTCCAGCTCAAGGTATGAGAGTCGACTTCATGGAGAAGGCAGAAAGTGAGCTGGTCCTTTGAGGGAAGAGAAGCATTTCATTAGGAAGAAGAAGGAATGTTTTGGAGGCCTAGGAGATGGCCAGGGTGAATGTATGGGGTAGGAAACAGCTGGAGGAAATCAGGGAACTTAAGTATGAAGGGAAGTAATATGAAATAAGATTGGAAAAGCAGGCTGGAGCCAGATTGTAGAGGTCCTTCAATACTAGGTTAAAGAGCTTGTTATTTTTATCTTACAGGTATGTTGGCCTGCTTAGCCATCCTGGTCATATCATAATTACAAATGACATCACATTACCTTCTAGCTGTTTGGAATGGGAAGAAGGATAGAGAGACGATTTCTCCCTATTCCTAACTCAGCTCTGTTCAGGACAATAGTGGGTCCCAAAAAGTCACGTAGGATTGAGCAGACAGCTTTCAGTTATTCACAGAATAAGAGTCAAAACTGATTTATCCCTTGGAAAATGGTTTGGAGGGAGAGGATGATCATGATTCTGGGAAACAGATAATAAAAGAAGACAATGACACTTGGGCAAAGGTCTACGGAACTAATGTCTGTATTGTAAAATGTGCTCACTCAGGTGTCTTTGCTGAACTCTTTTCTTGTTTTTGTTACAAAGGAAGGTTCAGTTCTAGGGGTGTGTGGGGGGGGGGTGTAGAAGGCACACCCAGAAATGACAGTATGACCTTGGGCCAGTTCCTTATGATCCCTGGGCTTCATTTTCCTCATTTCTAAATTGAGGGGATTGCAGTAGAAGACTTCTGAAGTCCCTTCCAGTTCTGAATCTATAATCATATGGTATCTTTAGAAGTATTCATAAAACTGAATTAAAACAACATTGATTTAATTTCTTTTTACTCCTTCTCTCTGTTCTTTTTTCTTCTTCAGAGCACTCTGTTTTCTCTTCTCTTGATAGGCCAAATCTCAGGTTTTAGCTCTTGCTCTAGTCCTCTTGACAGATAATTAATTGATGGAGAACATTTTCTTTACAGGTAACAGGGAGCCATTTCAGTTTCTTGAGCAGGCAAGTGATATGTTCGGGTATTATATGTAAGAAAAATTATTTTAGCAGCTTTGTCTAGCTGGATTGAAGGGGAGGGACTGGAGGCAGGGAAACCAGCTAAACAATTATTACAGTAGTCTGGGAAGGAGGTGGGAGAGGGGTAAGGACCTGAACAAGGGTGATAGTTGCATGTGTGGAGAAAAGCTTCTATATTACATTGGTGAAATCTAGAGCTGACAGCTGATTGGTAGTCTATCTTTCTAACCTTATTGGACATTATTTCCCACCTCCCTTCACTCTTCATTCATGCCCAACTGGTCTTCTCTCTGTTCTTCACATGGCACTCCATCTCTCATTTGGTGTCATTGTTCTGGTGGTCTCCCATGCTTGGGATGCATTCCCTTCTTGCCTACATCTCACAGAGTACCTCTCTTCCTTTAAAATGCAGCCCAAGAATTATCTTCTGCATAAGTCCTTTCTCTACCCCCCAACAGCTAGTTTATTTTCTCCCAGGCTACTTTATATTTAATCATTTTGCATACATTGGTTTTTGTTAACTTTATATTTCTATTTTAGGCATGCTTCTTTTCTCCTCCATTAGACTATAAGCCTATTGTGAGCAGAGATTGTTTTAGCCTTCATACTTGTAGACCCAGCTCTTAGCATAGTGCTTAGCACATAATGGACACTTGATAAATGATGGATTGATTAAGGGGAGGAAGGAGAGTGAAAGATGCTTCTAAGCTTTCAATCCTGAGTGGCTAGAGGGATGAGGATGCCATCAATGGAAATGGGGAAGTTGGGGAAAGGTGAACACTTTATAGGGGAAGATGATGAGTTTACCTTTAGTGATATTTGTCATGAACTTGCTATTTACAGATATAAATATCTTATGCTCAAGGTCTTCCAATGCCATACGGACAACATCTTTCCAAAATAGACTAGGAAAGCTCAGGAAGTAGTCTATTTAGATAAGAGATCTGAGATAAATCTGATTAATAGCCTCTTATCATTGATCTCTATGCTAATATAGGAGTAGCCAGGTGGAACAGGTGATAGAGTACCAGATCTGAATTCAGGAAAATCTGAGTTCAAATTTGATCTTAGACATCTATTAGCTATATGACTCTAGGCAAGTTACTTAACCTCTGTTTGCCTCAATTTCCCAGTTTGTAAAGTAAGGAAGCTAATAACACATACCTCCCAGGGTTTTAGGGAAGTCCAAATCAGATCATAATAGTAGAGTGCTTGGCATATGCTAAGTGTCATATTAATGTTAGCTATCAATAAATATTATTTTAGGATTATGATTATTATTACCATATTATTAATATTTACAGGGTATCCAAAAAGACATATGTAAGCATATACATATACTTACATACATACATGAGGCCCCAGGATCCTCATGTAGTCACTTCAGGACTGCACAACTTCTCTTTGCCTCAGCAACTTTTCTCAACTCCCCTCTATTTGTTTCTCTGGTACCTATACTCTGAATCCTCTCCTTCTTCCCCCACCGTTCACTTTCCCCAAACTCCTACGATCAGACCTATTTTCACACTACAAAGAGACTCACTCCCCTAGAATCAGTCTTTGTTGCTATATAAGCTCACATTATGGTTCACCTTTTCCTTCTCGCATAGGCTAATGAACTCCTTAGTTGGTTAATGAATTCCTTTACACCCATACTAGTTCTCCATCTATGTTTCTTCCTTTCTCACTCATAAGTCTGTCTTGAAACATGCCATCTTCAGTCTAGTTCCTTATGCCCTTAAACAACCCCAATGAATAACTGGTAACATCTTCATGATTTTGATTGGTTGTGTTGATATAGTGTTGACATGAGCTTAATTCCATATTTATTAGCGTATACTCAGTAAATACTTGAGGCAGATCTGGGATTAAAGGTTTTTTGTTTGTTTCTTTCCAGCCTGCTTCTAAGCACTTTTCCTTAAAAAATCTAGGAGATACCCTAACATTTTATGATTCCATGGGTAGGTAAAATTTTCTTTGTTTTTTATGCAATTGACACAATAAAGAACATTCTCTAGTTAAAATGTAAATCTAACAAAATTCAAGACAAGGACCTGTAAAATATCAAAACATGGTTATAATAGTTGATATTTATGTGGTTCTTTAAGTTTAATAAAAAGTAGGTGCTATTATTATTCCCATTTTCCATATGAGGAAACTGAATCTGAGAAAGGTCGAATGACTTAAAGTTTAGTAGACTGTGGTGTCTGAGGCTAGTAGGTGTCTGAGGCAAGATTTGAACACAGGTTTTCCTGATCCCAAAATTCAGTTCTTAACATATTATACCTTTTAGTTACATCTGGGAGCTATAAAGGAGAAAAACCTAGGAAAGGGACACCTAACATTTTGTTAAGAATTTATTAGAAACATTTTATATATAAATGTATATATAGTATACATATGTTATATGTACATATATAACATGTATAATAGAAATATTTATATATAAATGTCAACATGTCAAGGTTCCATGATTTCCTCTGTGGAGAAGTTTCCTTCACCCATGCAAACTGCAATGTATAAACCTATTAATCTTCAAGAGTTTTTCAGGTTTGGAGAAATTAAATGATTCTTCCATGGTATAGAGTTAGTATAAGAAATGAGATCTGAACTCAGTTTTCTCTGGCCCTGAGCTATACTCTATCCTCTACATCAGTGCTTCTTAAGCTTTTTCCATTTGACTCCTTTTCACATTTAGGCAGCTTAGGCATTGAGTGGCCTGAGGCTGCAGAGAAGTTGCCCAATGCAAGATAGAAAGCAAAGCCAGAAAATACCTAGGATTCACTATGAGTTTGAATTTTAATTAATTTTTGGTTGTTGTGCATTCAGAAACCTTTTACTGTTGTAAAATTTTTCATGACCCCCATATTTAAATTTAAGAAGCGTTGTATGCCAAAGTACCTGTCCATAAACCTATACATATAACTAAGATGTGCATATGTCTTTCTTTGCATAGTGGTTTGGTGAAAATAGCATAATGTCTCTATTTAAAATTACTTGAATATTATTGAAAAGTTAAGCTTTGATTAAAATTATGTTTTGTAACTCCAAAGTCTTCCCCCACCTCCCAGAATTTAGTCTGTATCAGAGGGAGCTTAGTGCCTAATTCTGTGGTGGTTTTGTTTGCTAAGGCACTCTTTAAGGCAAATTAACCCACAAAAACCTATCTGGTAAATGGTTAGGATTGAAAATGATGGGGAAGGCAGACAGCTGTGCAAAGAAGATAGTGCAGCTGTCTGCAGCCATTAATTGCCACTCCTGTCTCTTGAGTTTAACAGATGTTCTCTTGACATCTAGTAGTGATTGGTATTGGAACCTGCCAGTCTCTGAGGCAGTACAGTAGGGTTCTTGTGCCTGGATTTGTGGGAGAATGGAAAGAGTAAATATTAGGGGTGATGGAAGATTATATGTTCTACTCATGTTTCAAGCACTAAGTTTATGGTAGCTCTGGGTTCCAATATCTTTCCACAGAACAATATCAGCATTTTAGAGACTAATGACAAGTCCCCAGGAAATCTGACTGGCAGTTTTGGAAGAGGGGACTCTAGGGAGTAGCCAAAAGACCTACTCCATATGAGTATAATTAATAATAACAATAGCTAATATGTGCCAGGCACTGTTTTAAATGTTTTAAAAATATTATCTCATTTGACCCTCACAACAACTTAGAAGTTAGGTGTTATTATTATTATCTCCTTCTACAGATGAGGAAACCAAGGCAAAGAGAGGTTAAGTGACTTGCCCAGGATCACACAGCTAATAGTCGTCTGAGGCCATATTTGAACTCAGGTCTTCCTGACTCCAAGTGTAGCGCTCTATCCAGGACACCAGCTAGCTGTGGTGAGCAAGAAATGTTTCTGGGTGCTTACCTACATTTGTTAGTCAGTAAGATACCTGATAGAAAGGTAAGTTTGGAGAAAACTAGTCAAATTTAAAAAAAAAAACTTTAAAATTAGAAAATATTAGCAGGGGTGCCATGTTATCATACAATCTGTCTTTTTTGTTCATGTCACTTTCTAGATCTAAAAATTTTGGATTTGAATATTGTGGATCCAGAGCCAAAAGACCCAAGAAACCATATAGTCCCCCCAAAATGAGGAAACTGAGACCCAGGAGGTTAAATGATTTCCTCCAGACTTATTATAGCTAACATAAGAACCTTGGTCCTCTGACTTCAGAGTCAATGTTATTTCTATTCTTTATCTGTATGAACTTGGGAGAAATCCCTCAACTTCTCTGAGCCTCAGTTTCCTCATCTGTTCCTTCCAGCTTGAGAGCTATACTCCCAAGTTCCAGTCTATTATATGACATTGTAGTCATGGATTGGATTTGTTCTAGGGGAACAGTCCCTGAGTTTTCATCTCAGCAGTATGGAGGAGTGCCTTTAAGAGACTCTGTAAGAAATCTGAGGTAGTTAAGTGGTACAGTGAATAGAGGGCCAGACTTATCTTCCTGAGTTCAGATCTGCCAGACTTATCTTCCTGAGTTCAAATCTGACCTCAGACACTTACTGAGCAATTCACTTAACTCTGCCTCAGTTTCTTCATCTAGAAAAATGAGCTAGAGACGAAATAGCAAATCATTTCAGCATCTTTGTCAAGAAAACTCCAAATAAGGTCATGAAGAGTTGGACCTGTCTGGAAAAACTACTAAAAAACAACAACACAGGAAACCCTGAAAGCTCCTTCTTTCAGTAGATGCCTTTCTGATCACCTAGAATTCTTTTCCTAAAAATAACAATGCTTTTGTATTAGTTAGTTGAAAGTATTCTCAATTTTGTTTCCTTCTCTGATATATAGACAATCACTGGAGACTATATGGAGGCTGGGGAAAATGTTTGGGTGCAAATTATATGTTATAGACGAACTCTCGTTTTGAACTTTGCACAAACATGGCCATCTATATCAGAAAGAATGTGGCTCAGCTTAAATCTGAATAATTTCCTCACATTTAATGGATGTGATTCTAAATGACTGTCTCTTAGTTCCTTCCCTTTTTTTATCATATCTCCAAATATACCATTGCTTGAGTGTGTATCCTAACTCCTTTAAGTTCACAAAGCTCTTAGAAACATTAGCAAATGAATGGTTAGTTTAGACAGAACATACACATATACCTCTGATGTAAGCAGTAAGGAGTCCACAGTTTACATTTTTGTCTTTTTTTTTTAAAGAGAAATCATATTCCATATGAGCCAGTCTTTTAGACCAAAAGTAGGAAAGAGGAGTGTAGAAAGAATCTTCTTCTCCCCCACAGTCTTTTCCTCTGTCTCTCTTAACTCTGTCTCTTTTTCTCTTTTAGACACTCACTTTTTAATCATGTTTTAATGCCCTTTGTAGACAGAATGAAGCAGAATATAAATTATGTTTACCCATTTAGAACAAGCTGTTCCTCAGCGACATACCAAGACACCAAAAATGAGACAGATTCTTTGGATAATACCTTCTTTGTGAGCTGGGATTGAATCACTAGGTCTAGAAACAAATGATTAATCACAGCCCAGCTTTAATGAGAATGACCACAGTCTGTGAGGTCCCTAAATTCAAAGAAGACAAATGTGTATAGCCGTAGTTCTTAACCTTTTTTTTTCTGTCATGGCCCCCTGGGGCAATCTGGTGAAACCTATGGGCCCTTTCTCAAGATAATGCATTTTGAATGCATAAAATAAAACACACAGGTTTACAAAGAAATCCAATTAAATTGAAGCAGTTATCCAAATATGTAAAAAGAAAAGTTAATAGACCCTATAAAATCTATGCATGGACTCCTTGGACCCGAGGTTAAGGATTCCTTGGTATGAGGAGTGTAAATATGAAAAAGCAGATAAATTTTTCCTCTCTAGATATGTATCTGACCAATGAGGGTCAGTAGGGATTTCAGACAGCATGTAGGATGCACTCTTATGTTCTTACCTAATTTTTGTATTCCTCTCCTTTCAGTAGAAGCAGGTACACTAACCTTTATGGCCCTACAATAACATAAAACAATTCTATTATTAACAATAGCAACTACAACGATGGTGAGGCTCAGACAATTTTTAGACTAGATCCTCCTAAAAATGCAGGAAATCAGAGACATCCAAAAAAGGGAAAATGATCTATTCATACAAAAATATTTATAGCAACTCTTTTTGTGGTGGTTAAGAACTGGATATCAAAGGGATGCCCATCCATTGGGGTATGGCTAAACAAGCTGTGGTATATGATTGTAATGGAATATTATTGTACTGTAAGAAATGACAAGCAGGATGATTTCGGTAAAACCTGGAAAGACTTACATGATGCATAGCGAACTGAACAGAACCAGAAGAACATTGTATGCAGTGACAGTAGCATTGTCCAAAAAAGAACTGTGAATGACTTAGGTATTCTCAGCAACACAATGATCCAAGATAATTTCCAAAGGACTAATGGTGAAGCACACTATTCACTTTCAGAGAAAGTACTGATATCGATTAAATACAGAATCAAGCATGTTATTTTTCACTTTCTTTCTTTTTCCCCTTCTATTCTAGTATTCTTATACAAAATAGCTAATATGAAAATGTTTTATGTAATTGCACATGTATAACTTCTATCTGATTGCTTACCATTCCAGAGAGTACCATTTCAGGAGAGAGAGAGGGAGAGAATTTAGAACTCAAAACTTTAAATGAAAATTTTTTTTTAATGTTTTAAAGAGTCTAGGAAATCATTGAATGGTTAAGGGTTTGGAATTTCCTCTTTACATAGAAAGCACACATCATTCAAGTGAAGTCCCATGGGAGAAGAGCAAATGTGCTGATTTGGAGGGAGAAGACCTGGGTTCAAGTTCTGGCCCCACTACTTATTAGCCATGTAACCTCAACAGGAGTTCTTGGAGTTTCTTTGTGCAATACTTGAACCACTAACATCAGTGTTACAGCGAGAAATGAGTGGAATAATGTATGTAAAGATGGGCCAGTGTGGAAAGCTGATAGAATATTTGATTTAGGATCGGGAAAAACTAGATTCTACCTCAAGTACTTATGATCTGTGAATGAAAGAACATCTGACCCTCTCTCTCCTCTTCTGTAAAATGAGGAAAGTCATACTTATAATGCATAGCACACAAAGTTATTTCAAGGCTCAAATGAAATACTTTATATAACATTGCTCTTAATGAATGCTAACTGATTGTAGTGTGTTATATACAGGCATTGTGGTCAACATTAAAGATATAGTGAGAAAGTGAAATAGCCTCTGCCCTCAAGGAGCAAACACTCTACCGGAAGAAATAATATGGGATATATACAAAGAAAATATGGAATTATTTGAATGAGGGCCAAGGGGCCAGGGACTCTTCCCCCAAATCAAATCCAACCCATTACTATAATGTAATATCACATAATGGATTATAAGATCATAACTGTAGAGCTGAAATAAAGCTCAGAGGCCATCTACTCCAACCCCCTCATTTTATAGATGAGAAAACTGAGAAATTAAGGAATTTTTCCCAAGATCGCACAGAGAGTAAGTAGAAGGAATACTGACTTCAAAGTCAGAGGACCAAGGCTTAGCGCCTGATTCTTATGGTAACCTTCATATACCTGAAGCAAATCATTTAACTTTGTTGAGCCTGAGTGTCCTCATTATATGTAAGATTTGGACTATATAGCTTTTGGAATCTCTTTTGGTTCTGGATATGTACTCTTCAAATCCAAAATTTTAGATTCAGAAAGTGACACAAACAAGGAAGATAGACAGATTATATGGTACTATGGTACGCTATGATAATCTTGAATGATCTGGAAAAGTCAAATGTAAGAGGTGTATGAGAGGAAGGTGAGATGGGAGTAAATTACAGGAATGCTGGACTGTCTGTAAAAAATCATAGGGGTAAAAAATGAAATGCCACCTGTGAAGCATTGTAAGTTGACCATGTTGGCTGGAATTTGAATAGGAATAATGTGTAATAAGTCTGGGACTACATGTTGAAACCCCCCCACCCAACAGTTAGGAAGTTAGGACAGGGATGGAAATGGAAATCTCAATGGATCAAGAGACAGTAGGAAAAAAATTTATGAAAATTTTTAATGAAAATCCAGAGAGGGATTTCCAGGAAGAAGGAGTGGTCAATAATGTTAAATGTTGCAGAGAGGATTAGGACTGAAGAAAAGATCATTGAATTTTGTAATTATAAGATCTTTGGAGAGCACAGTTTCAGTTGAACAAAGAAATCAGAGGTCAAATTGCAAGGCTTTGAGAAGTATATGAAAGGGGGAGGCTAGGTGGTGCAGTGAATAGAGCACTAGCCCTGAAGTCAGGAGGACCTGAGTTCAAATCTGGCCTCAGACACTTAACACAAAAACTAGCTGTGTGACCTTGGGCAAGTCACTTAACCCCAACTGCCCTCCAAAAAGCAA
>JAQQSW010020246.1:0-10890 GCA_028646575.1 Pseudocheirus occidentalis
AGCTGCCTTCAGCGAGAGCTGTGATCTCTGTATGTTTGTGAGTCAGAGAGTCCTAGACTTTCCTAGACTTTGTCTGGGCTCCTATTTTCTGGGTGTTTAGGGTGGCGGTGTGGGAGCTGCGGGACCTTGCTGCTTCTACGCCATCTTGGCTCCGCTCCCTTCCCAACTTTTTTTATTTTGAGAAAGTGTCTGTTTCTATATAAATGTCTTTAGTTGGTTTGTTTTATTTGGCTCATTAACGCATATCTAGCAAGGAGTACTTTACAGTGCATTGTACAAGTTACAATAGGAGGTGACCAGAACACAAGGTTTTAAGTCCAGCTGAAGTAGAAACAGGACTCAAAGAGTTAGTGTGTACAATGCACAAAGCCCTAAAATTTTTTTTTTCTTAAATTACTAGTAGTTTCATGAAAATGAAGTAATTCCTGACTTCTGGACAAATTTTTCTTGAGTTACCCCAAGGAACTTGACTCAGAAAATAGTATGTATCACTTTTGTTCTGAGTTTATTTAAATAATTAAAAAAAAATTCCAGGCTGACCAGATTCATTAAGTATTTTTCTGTTTGATTTACTTTAGTTTGAGAGTCAGTAAATTAGAATATTTCATTCAAGTATTTGGTAATGTCAGAAGGACTTGGAGAGTAAGGACACCTGTGTTCGTATCCTGGCTCTGAAGCTTATTAGGTGTTTGCCCATAGGCAAGTCATAACCTTCCAAAACAAGTTTCTACAACAATAAAATAGGAATATTTTAATTGCCTGCTATATAAAATTGTTGAAATAAAACACCTTTTAAAACTTTAAATCACTATATGAATTATTACCCAGATTGCTTGTTTTCCATAAGGGTATATTCCTAAAAACACATGTGATTCTAATTTCTACCAGCTGGATTATTTTTCAAATGTATTGGGCAAATTAATTCTTTAATGGGGCCACAGTAAATTATTATGTAAGGTGACAATTTGTTAATATTATCTACTACTTTTTTTTAATCCAGATTTTCCCATATTAGATGTGCATAATGGTAGGGTACAGCCAGACTGCTAGTATCAGTACTAATTCTAAAAAGATAACTAATATGTATGTGTTGCTTTAGTGAATAATAGAGAAAACAGACAACCACCAATAAAACTGAGCTCTTATGAGATTCTCCACAAGTTAAGCTGTTAGTTACTACAGAAATGGAAAAGGAATTTGCTCAACACTGAATGTGGTCAGTCACATAAAAACTGTGGCAACCAAAGAAATTGCCTTGTATCTTCCTTTTATGGTCACCAGCAACAAATACACAATTGAAGTTTAAAGTAATGTTCTAAAGACAGTAAGTTGCTAAATTTTTAAAATTTAAAGTACTAAATTTTAGCTGGATTTGAGTTTCCTTTGTAATGGCTTAAAAATGCAAAGAAAATAATTTTGCATAAGTCACATTTTCACTACTTTTCTGTAAAGTGCAGTATTCTCAAACTGCAGCATTACTGTGCAAATAAGTAACCACAGAAAACTTCTTCCTTTCTGTCTTATCTTCAGTGGCCAGACTCTAAGTAGCCTTTCACTAACATAGTAAACATTTAAGTCTTGAGCTAAGACTTAATAGTAAATGTTATGGAGTTAAAAACAAATCAGGGCTCAACAAATTTGCTTAGGTTCTAGGAATCAAATCCCAAGTTTAGAAGCAAGTTAAATTTTTCAGTTTTCAAAGAAAGAAAGAATAAGTGTGTGACAGAGAGAAAGAGAAGCTGGCAAGTTTTCATCAGACACTTGTACCCAATTTCACTAAGACACTGAAATTAAAGTCAAGAAGGGTCTATGAAAAGTTTCCTCTGGAAAGGCCCAAAGAGACACTTGAAACCTGATGTGAATACCTTCTGCACCATAATCAAGTCTGGTGGAAGTTTTAATAGTCATTTATTCTCTCCAATTCCCATTTTTCTATATTCCATTCCCTTCAACATCCTCCCCCATAATCCCTAAATGAAGTACAAAATGGTAGATGCAACAAGATACTGGTAAACTCAAGGAATCCAAAGCCTTGGGATGGTATCTTGTGACAGTACAATATTTAACTTTCATATTATCTTTCTTTTGAATACTTCTATTCTTCCAACATCCTTCTCTAAAAGATAAGACTTTAGAAAAGCACTCTGCTTTGAAAGCTTTTCAATCTAATACTTTTCCCACTATCCCCAAACTAATTTAAATAATTTATAATGACATGGGGGAAAAATTACAGGAATAATTTACAATTATAACATGTTCATTGAGCCCCCTTATTAATTTACAGCAAGTCAGAATATTTTTCCTACCACTATTAAAGGTAGAAAAAAGAGAGCCAAAGTTGGTAAGAGCTGTTAACCAGCAACTGAATCACTTAGTTTGGGAACCATTCCTTGGTTGCTAAAACTATAAATTTAGCTACTTAAATTGGCAATTTATTTGGTACCAAAGAGATACATTTCATATCTCTAGCCCCTCAGTTTCATCATCTATAAAATGAAGGGATAGGCTGAGGAGTGCCTAACCTAGGGTCCAAAAACTTGTTTTTTAAAAAACATTTCAATAATTATTTCAGCATAATTGGTTTCTTTTGTAATTCTACATACTTTATTTTATGCATTCGGAAATATTATTCTGAGAATGAAGTCTCTAAGGGGAACGTGACTCAGAAAAGGTTAAGGATACCTGGTATAGATCTCCAGGTTCCCTTTCTGCTCTGAATTATATGATTCTATGAAAGCTGACTGCATAGATGGGAAGCTCCAAGTCCAAGTATGCAACAGTACCAGATGATTCCCAGCTGTCAGGCTCTTGAAGCATAATTACAAAGTAATCCACCTGGAAGGACACAGCTCATGCAAAGTAGCCTGGGTTCCTTCTTGCCCATCAGAAGCCTTCCCCAAAACTCAGCAAATAAGGTTATGAACCAGAAGAGCCTATCCGAAAGGTCTTCCCACCCACAGTCCTAGCTACTGCTGTTCCCAGGGCTTTTTGCCCTGTCCTCCCTGAAATTCTCGACTCCAAAAAAAGGAGTCCATGAACTAGAAAGAGAACTGAAAATTTAACCTGACTTCCCAGAGAAGACCAAAGTAACAAATGCTCTGATCTCTTAAGTTTCTTTCTAAAATTCTTCCATGGGCTCACTTTAATTAGGTGATTCCTACCCAACCTGTCATTTGGGGGTGCGGTGGGGGAGGGAGGCTGAATGTTTCTCAACAAAAAAACGCAACCTCTGGAGTTTTCAGGATAGGTATAACTATTTACCCTGGAGGGGGTGAGGGAAGGGAGTGATGGGAATCCACAGGTTGTCAGGGCAGTGAGGTGAGAGGGCTGTGACAAGAACTCAAGTCCCAGTGAAAATCCAGCTTCAGGTCCTTACTAGCTAGCTGCATGACCCTGGGCAAGTTCGTTTAACCCCCTGCCTCAGTTTTCTCATCTGCAAAATGGGGACAACAGCAGCACCTACGTCGCGGGGTTGTTTGCAAGGATCAAATGAGTTGTAAAGCACCCGGCACATACTATGAGCTTAATAAATGTTCGTCTCTTTCCTTCCTAGAATGCTTGATGACTGATACACTAGGAGCGGGTGGGAGGGAGCCAGCCCACTTTTTTCACTCCCATTAAGTCAACAAGCATTGAGTAAGCTCCTAGAACCCGCCAGACACTGGACCGGGAGCTAGGTCCCCCTCCCACCAGCCTTGAGGTGGGGGGGCGGAATGGGGAGGAGAGAGGTCACTCCTCTCCCCCCCCCGTTGCGGTTCCACCGCCCCGTTGCTACTCCCCCCCCCCCCCCCCACGGCGCTTGGGTCCCATTACCATGCTGTCTGCGGCGGCGGCGGCGGGGGGCTGGCTCCCCGCGTCGGGCGGGCTCGGCCCCTCTCCCTGCCAGGGGCGCGGTGTCGCGGCTCGGTCTCTTCTTTCTCCTCCGGCCCGCCTGGCTTAGCAGAGTTCTCGGTCGGAGAAACGCACCAGGCAGCGGCAGTGACTGCGGGCCCGGCGGACGGCAGCCATCTTCCCGGAGCAGGGCGCCAGAGCGCGGCCGGCCGGGCTGGGGCGGGCCGGGGGCGGCGCAGGCGGGCGGACCGGAGGGCGGCGGGGCCCAGCTAGGGGGACGCCCACGGCCAGCCGAGGCGCGGCGGGGCCTACCCGGGTAGGTACGGCGTCTGTCAGTGGGGCCAGCTCGCGGTCACGGCTCTGCTCCCGAGCTGCCTACACAGCCGCTAAAAACTGCGCCGGGCTCTCTGAGCATGCCCAGTGCGGGCGGCCCGAGAGTTCCCCGCCTTCCCTCTCGCTCGACCCCCGCGAGGCGGCAGCCGCGGTCGGGTTTTTAGGGGCAGCCGCAGAAACAGGTGCGGGCGGGAGGAGCCAACCGGGGCAGGCGGACGTCCAGCCGCCGTGCGTCCCTGGCAGGCAGAGCGCGTCCGTGCTCCCCGCACTCAGGCAGGCTGGGAAGCAGAGCTTCCGACACCCAAGCAGGCTGTGAGCCACTGCGTCCAACACCCAGGCAGGTAGGGAGGCTGGGAGGCAGCGTGCCCGGTGTACAGGCGGGCAGTGCGGCCAGTACTCGGGCAGGCAGCGAGCTGAGGCGGACACTACGTCCAGCACTAGAGAAGGCTGACTGTCCACCTACCCAGCCTGCAGACAGGCAGTGCGTCCATCTAGGGAAGGTTGTCAGCCCATGTACCCATCCTACAAGGAAGGCAGTGCGTTCATCACTGAGGCAGGCAGAGCGTCTATGTGTTCCGCACACAGGTAGAGAGGGAGGCTTTGCGTCCAGCAGTCAGGAAGCCTGAGTCGGTGTGTCCAGCATTCGGATAGGTAGAGGCTGCAAGTGCGGCAGGCAGTCCATGAGTCCAGTAAAGAGACAGGAAGTCTAGCAGCACTTGTAGCAGGCAGAAAGTTTGTAGATCTGGCTTTCAGTTAGACAAACTGGCATGTAATCAGGACCTGAGCTGTCAGGCCAGCGATAAACCAACATGTATTAAGGCCCTGTACTAGTTGCTGGAAATACAAAGAAAACGAATAATTCCTACTTTCAAGGAGTTTCTGTTCGATGGAGGAGACAACATAGTGCACAGATATATATACAAATTAGGTAGGTGATTTTTGGTGAGGCAAGGGCACTGTCATTGGAGGGATTAGGAAAGGCCCCTTGGAGAATGTGGCAGTAAGTCTGTAGGTCTACCTATTAGGCAGGTAGAAAGGCAAGGAAGGCTGTTTACAGGGTGACTGCTGTGTGATGAGGACAAGGTGAGGGAGGGACTTGAACTTCCCTCACAGCATGAACCAGATCTCAACAAATAATGATAATTCACACTTAAAAAGCCCATAGAGGCAGCCTGGGTTCAAATTCTACCTCATTTACTTACCATGGACCGTGGACTCTTCTTCCCATTAGGTCTTACTTTCCTCCTTTGTAAAATGGGGATAATAACAGCACCCACCTCATAAGCTTGTTGTGACGATCAGATGATATAAACATGGAAAGACATGTTCAAGCCTTACATTCAATATGTACCTATGCGATTTTTATCCCATCTCTGATACTTATTAGCTATGTGTAATGCCAAGGACAAGCAACTAACTGAAACAAGGTGCTAAGTACTTCTTTGCTTGCCATTACTATGTGATTGTAAGCAAATTCCTTATTGTCTTATGTATTCTCTATTAAATCATTACTTGTTTTGGTGGATGGAATCCCTATGCTGGGTTTCGTACAGTGCTTTAAAGTGTATAAAACATTGCATTTGAACTTTGCGACCACGCTGAAAAGTGATTATTGGATTTTTTCAGATGATAAACTTAAGATCCTAAAAGGTTAAATGACTTGCCTGAAGTCACACAGCTAGTTGAGTGTCAGAAGTGAAATTTGAACCCAGGCCTTCTTTACTCTTAAAGTACTCTAACAAAAACAATATTTTATAGCTATATGTAAACCTTAAAGTTTTCATCACAATAACCATGTGAGAAACTTTGTTCAACTCCAATGTGAATAACCCAACCCATATATATATGTATGTGTGTGTATGTATATATGTATATATAACAACCCAACCCCAACCTATATATGAACCTTTCAAAACCTCATCTCTTTCCTCATCTGTAAAATGAGGTGGCTGGACTTGATTTCTAAGGTCCTTCCCAGTTCTGAATCTATAATCTTACAATACTATCATGCTATTTTGGAATAATTCTTCAACAGGAACATCAAACTATTCCTCAAAGTAGACCAGAAACATTACATTCTCTTTGAGAAGACATAGATTCCCACTATCTCCCCTTGCTTTTTCTTTTATAGCCAAATTCCTAGAAAGAGAAGTCTACATGTAACTTTCATTTCCTCTTCCCTCACTCTTTTTCTCAAGGCTCAACAATCTGGCTTCCTAATGCATCATTCAACTGAAACTATGTCTCCAAAAATCACCAGTGATTTCTTAATTGCCAGGCCTAATCACTTTCAATCTTCACCCTTCTTGACTGCTTTGCAGCACCTGACACTATTAATCACTTTCACCATGATATATTGGTTCCTCTTTAGGTTTTGATAACATTGTAGTTATCTTCCTTCCTATCTAATTTTCTCTTTTTCACTCTTCTTTGTTGGATTATTGACATACTCTCTAACAGTGGATTCGGTTCCAGTCCTCTCATCTTGACTCTTTTATTCTCTTTCAGTACTCACTTAGTGACCTCATTAGCTCTTATAGCTCTAATTATCTTTTCTATGCAGATAACTACTACCATATCTAAGTATTCAGGCATAGTCTTATCTCCTGTACTCATTCCTCATTACCAACAACTTTGACACATTTCAAATTGGTTGTCCTATAAGCACCTCAAACTCAACATATCTTAAGAGAGAATTTATTATCTTTTACTCCAACTCCACTCCTGAACTCCTTTATTTCTGTCTAGGGCACTTCTGTCCTTCTAGTCATTTGAGTTCACAAAATGCATATCATCCTCAACTTCTCACTTACTTAACTCTCATATCCAATAAGATGCTAAATCTTGACATTTCCACTTTCACACCATCTCTCGCATCTGTCCTATTCTCTATGCCAGAGGTGTCAAACTCAAATAGAACTGAATACCTGTGGGCTGCATATAAGAAAACCACAAATTAACATTTTTGAATGTTGTATCTTACTTTTATTTAACTTATTAAGCATTTCCCAATTAGATTTTAATCTGGTTCTGGCAAATGCAGTCTTTAGGCCACAAGTTTGATACCTCAGTTCTATCCTCAGTAGCCACTACCCCAGGCTCTCAATTTCTCTCTCCTGAGCTTTTACAGTAGCCTTTTCTGTTGCTATTTTATTTTGAATTCATTTTACCACCTCTTCTCTTACTGGAGACAAAAAAAAGGAAAACAGAACTCTTGTAATAAATATACACAGTCAAGCAAAAAAAGATTTCCTTTGGAATCATGCTTGAGCATTGTAATGATCAGAGTTCTTCAGTCTTTCAAAGATGTTTTTACAATGCTGTTGTTATAGTATAAAGTTTTCCTTGTTCTGCTCACTTCCATCTGCATTGATTTGTACAAATCTTCCCAGGTTTCTCTGAAAACTTCCTTCTTGTTTTGTTTAGCATGACAGTATTCCCTTACAATTGTATGCCACAACTTGTTCTACCATTCCTTAATCGATGGGCACATTCTTTAGTTTTGCCACTATTTTTTTAAACTGCTATACTTTTCTTCTTTGATCAAGAAATCAAAGGTATAGACCTACTAGTGATATCACTGGATCAAAGGGAATGTATAGTTTACTAATTTTTGGAACATTGTTCTAAAATTCTTTACAGTGACTGGATTATAGCTCTAAAGTGCTTTCTAGAATGGCTGGATGATTCATACCTCTACCAACTGAGCATTAATTCATTTTCCCATAACCCTTCAAACGTTTATCATTTTTCTTTTTTGTCAGCTGTGCCGATCTGATGGTTGTGAGGTAGATTATCAAAGCTACTTTGATAAGCATTTTTCTAATTATTAGTGATTGGGAGTATTTTTTCATATGACTGTAGATATCTTGGATCTCTTTCCTTTAGAAGTGCTATTATTATCCTTTGACCATGTTTCAATAGAGGAATAGCTCCCATTCGTAGAAATTTGACTGTTTTTATAGACTTTGGAAATAAGACTTTCATCAGAAAAACTTGTCTCAAAGATTCCCACACCCCCTTATTTAACTGTTTCCACTCTAATTTTAGTTGCATTGTATTTGTAGCTTTTAAATTTCATTTAATCAAAATTATCCATTTTATCTTTTCTGATCTTCTTTATCCTTTGTTTGGTGATGAATTCATCCCATATTCATATATACGAAAGGTAATTTCTTCTTTGTTCTTTCAATTTGCTCATGATGTAACCTTGTATTTAGCACAGTGTCTGGTGCATAGTAAATGCTACCAATTATTAATTATTATTATTATTATTATCACATATCTAGGTCATGTATCTATTTGGAGGCCTCCTAATTGATCTCCTTGACTCAAGTCCCACCCCTATTCCAATCTATTCTCTATGCAGCTAGTAAAATGATTTTCCTAAAACATGAGTCTTAACATATTAACTCCCCTACTTAAGAGGCACCTTATTAACTGCCTCCTATAATCCCTACCACGAATTCAAATCTAGCCTCAGACATTTACTAGCTGTGTGATCCCAGGCAAGTCACTTAACCTTATTTGCCTCACTTTCTTATCTGTAAAATGGGAGCACACAGAAGAAGGAAATTACTTTGCCAAGAAAATCTCACAAACAAAAATCCATGGAGTCAGAAGTGATTGAACAACTTCTACCACCGCCACACACACACACACACACACACATCTAAACTTTTTGAAAAGTACATCCCTTCACAATCTACTTTTTCTAGCCTTATTACACATTACTTTCTTCATACACTATATCCAACCAAACAGAACTCAAAATACACAGCACTCCACCTCCTGCACAGGCTGCTCCAGTCTCCAAGCACTTCATTCTTACTTCCCTCTACCTCTTAGAATCCTGACTTTCCTTCAACTCAATTCAGATGCTACTTTCTTCATGAAGCCTTTTTAATTATCTGCCCTTTCCCTAGCTATTAGTGCTCTCCCAGACCTTATAGATATCATATCTACATCTTGTCTCCCCTATAGAACATAAGGTCTCTGAGCTTAACAAAATAATTTCAGTTTTGTCCCTAAATCCCCACTGCCTAGAACAGTTTTGGTACATCATAAGCACTTAATAAATGCTTGTTGACTGATTCTTCTCGAGAACCCCATTGTAATTTGATGGATCTCTGTTTTAATGATATGGTGATAAGAATTGAACTCCTTCTGTGTTCTGCTGCTCTATGAATTTCTTGTCCATATTTTCACAGTCTTCCATAGAAGATATAATAGAGATACTATTCAGTATTTTAAAGGTACCCAAGTATCTTCCTAAAAGCATTCCACACATGTCAGCCCTTGAAGGTGTAACCTATTGTTGTTTTATATGTGACGGACTTCCTCCATTTTCTAGTCACACATTTCTTTAATTATGTGATTTACATTAATATCATTATGAAAATCATGGTTTGTCACATGTCACAACCCATTTAAGCTCACTATGATCTTTCCTTTGGTCTTTGAGTTATTTGTAATTTACTACTTCTAAACCTTGATTTTCTATGCTTAATATTCATATAGCATCAACAGAAGATTATGTTGAAAAATATGGGTTTTTGAAGGAGGAAATAGTTTGGGATTACTGAAAGATCTGAGTGGTTTTTCAAATACAACCCAGTTGATTGATTCTCTTCCACTTCAATTTTGGTTCCATCTCATCCATTTATAATACCTCTATAGATACATAGATGTGTAGAAATATAACCTGTGATTATTACAGGGGGCGGAGCCAAGATGGCGGCGTAGAAGCAGCAAAGTTTCACAGCTCCCACAAAGCCACCCTAAATACCCATAAAATATGACTCTAAACAAATTTTAGGGCTCTCAAACTCACAAAAATACAGAAAATACATCTCTTGCTGAAGGCAGTTCAGTAGGAGGGGCTCATCATGGAAGGCTGGGAGCCGAGGGCAGCCCAGCCCAAAACCAAAACTGCAGCCAGGCTCCCAGGGTGGTCCGGAGGAACTGAGCTGGAGAACAGATCTGCAGCATCTGGAGCAATCTCTACATGTATCAAGCCAGGAAAAAATAAGGATTAGAGAAAGGTCAGTGAAAGGGAAGCTTTCAGGCTAAATTTGGGGGAGGAAAAGCAGTTCGGCCCATCTGACCCCAGCGCAAGGAAGCAGCAAGAAAATAGCAGAATCTGATACAACCAGCAACTGCCTCCACTGTGCTGCTTCAGAGCTCTCAGCCTGCCAGTAGCAGGGGGGCTGAGACAATTGATCAGGGCCAAGGGCTCTTGTGTTGAGCGACCTGGATCCAGATTGTGGTCTTGGGTGGTGGTCCTGGGGTATGCTTTCAGCAAGCCAAAGCTGGTTGGGGCTGTAGTACCCCCCTAATAGCTCTGGCAGCTGTGAAAACACCAGCAATTTGGGACAAAGCATTCCCCCCTGGAGGCAGAGTTCCACAGACCTAAAAAAATCAAGCAATTAATTGATTGACCAACATGAGGAAAAGGAAGCAAAATAAGAACAGCAATAAGACTCTAGAACCCTTTTTTGTGAACAAAAAGGATCAAAGCATGGAATGGGAGGAAGACAACACAGTCAGAACTCCCACACCAAATGCTTCCAAGACACTCGAACATTGCCTATAAGCTATAGAGCAACTGAAAAATGACTTTGAAAAACAAATAAGAGAAGTGGAGAAAAAATTGGGAAGAGAAATGAGAATGATGCGAGAAAATCATGAAAAGAGAGTCAACAACCTGACTGAAGAAAACAACAC
>JAQQSW010020247.1:0-10890 GCA_028646575.1 Pseudocheirus occidentalis
TTGAAGGGAGAGAAACTGGACCTGTGATTTCATCTCTATAATAAGCTCCCAGGTGAGGAAACACTCTTCACAAATGAAACTGGGCATCTTCTCTGTCACTTATAGTCTTAGCTGCTTACGGGTAAGGTGACTTGTCTAAGGTCACACAACCAGTATGTGTCTAACTCAGGACTTTAATCCAGCCCATCTTGGATTTGAGGCCAGCTCTCTATCTGTATATAATCCAGGCTGCCTCTCAAAGCACAATATCAGTGTATTTTCTATGTATGTGCTAACAGTGCCCTAAAGGACCTCATAGAAGTGTAAACAATTAAAAAGTTCAAAGACAAGATAGGAGAGAAGTTAGAGATAAATCTAACACTATAAGAAAGGCGAAAGGCTGTATGTGATTGAAATGCAAAAAAAAAGTAGAAGGAAGGAAAGAAAGAAAGAAAGAAAGAAGTAGGGAAGAAGGGATGGAGAGGAGAAATGAAAGGAAGGAAAGAGGAGGGAAGGATGGAGAGAAGGAGAAAAGGAGAGAAGAAAGGAAGGAGGGAAGAAAGAAAGAATGGAGAGAAAGAGAAAAGGAAGGAAGGATAGAGAGGAGGGAAGGAGAGAAGGAGAAAAGGAGAGAAGAAAGGAAGGAAGGAGGGAAGAAAGCAAACAAGAAAGATAAGGGTACAGAGTGGGAAGAATTCTGAATTAGGAATCAGAAGACCTTGGTTTGAATCCCATTGCTGTGACCTTGGGCAAGTCACTTAACTGCCTCAACCTCAGTTTCTTTAGCTGTAAAATGAGAGAGGTGGCTTAGGTGACCTTTAAAACCCTTCCAAATCTAAATATTAATTTTAATATTTAATTTAACTAATTAATAATAATATCTTCTTAGATTTAGGTATTAAGTGCTCTAGGAGAATAGAAGAATAAGAGATGATTTGGGGCTGATCAAGAGATGATTACTGGTTAGAAAGGTTTCATGAGGAGGAGGAACTGGGAAAAGACTGGTGGGATTTGGATAATCAAAGGGGGTGGGGTAGGCCAGGTGTGAGGTCATGTTTTAGAATTTAAAGGGCCCTCATCTAGAGATCTGCTGTGAGACTAGCCAACCTGGATATTCAACTGTTCTCTAAGGGGACTTTGAGTCAATCCAAGGGACCCGGTCACTGGTTCCATCCTGCTCGGAAGGAAGAAAGTCCCTCCTGGAAGGGATCCTGCAACAGGGAGGGCTGTGTAGTCCTGCTTCTTCCCTGGCCTCTTCCTTCCTCATGAATAAGAATTCCTTGGAGGAGCCTCCCCTGGGGTACTTTCTAAGTGTTAATGAACACTTAGAAAGTATATAAGGACTTTATTTGGAAGCTCTGCCAAAGTTTTATGAATGCACTTTGAGGTTTTATTGCTAAATCTCTCCCTAGGACAAATGTGAATTTCTGAGAAAGGGATTGACTCAGTCTCATTTCCAGAGTTGGGAAAGAAGTTTACAAGTCCCAGGGCTCAGGCTTCTTCAAAACGATGCCCTTTCTCTTTCTACCTGAGCAGTTTCCTCCACAAATTTCTGATCATAGCCTCATAATTATCCCCTCATTAATATAATTTGCCCTACCTATGTTATCCTCAAAAGCAAGGTAAATGAGATACTATTTGGAAAGTGTTAAACACAGTGCCTGACACATAAAAGGCATTTAATCAATGCTTATTCCTGTCCATTCCATTCATCTTTCAGTTCTTCCCTTCTTTTTGACCCATGACCTCACCCCTACCTACATACCTTCTTTCTGCTTTGAAACAGCAAGCTGAGCTGCCAGCCCAGGTTCCTGGAGCGACTTTACAGCATCAAAGCTGGAGGCAGCTGGAGGTTCATAGCAATAAAGCCAAAAGTCTCTTTCCTTGTGCTATAACTAGAATCCTCCATTACATAAATCTTTTTTCATCAAGTGTGAGGCTGTGATCTGGGGCTTCAACAGTTGCCTAATCTTTCCTCTTGTCCATCAAATCTAATAGAACCCCAAAACTAACACAGGAAAGGAAGAGAAACCCTAAAAGTAAATATCACCTCTTATTTGCTTGGGGAGGGGTGGGGGCAGGGAGAGAGTTTAAGCAAGATGGTGAAGTGAGTGGTGGCCCATCACTGCATGACCTCAAAACAGCAGCAACTGTCAAATGAAGTAAAAGAGTAACCACCAGAGCAAGAGAAGGCAAGGAGAGAAAATCTCACGGGGAAAACTTCAGAGAAATACTAATAGAAAAACTAAAGGAACAAGTAAGCAGAAAGCTCTAGCTAAATAAATGCCATGGAATAAAAGAAAGCTGGGAGAAATCTACAGAAGGAAGATGATAGACTAGCAACAATGAGCCCCAAATTCAGAATGGACCAAACACTAAGAACCATCAGAGTTATTAAAAACACTAAAAGATCCAACAACTATAAAAATAGACAGTGATGAAAGAATAACCACCTCCCTGTAGCTCCAGTGCAATATTTACAGCACCCACAATCACAATAAAGACTGTAAGTATCGCATGACATTCAACCAAAAATATACCAAACTCTCCAGATAGAACCATAATTGAATCAACAAGCATTTATTAAATGCCTACTATGTGCTGGGTAAGCACAGGGGTTACAAAGAAAGGCAAAACCATGGTCCTTGACTTCAAGGAGCATATACTCTAACGGGAAGAAGCAACATGCAAAATGATTACATGTACAGCGTAAATGGGAGGTCATCTCAGAGGAGAAAGCACTGGTTGAGGAATGGGGCCACCAAGGCCTCCTGAAGAAGGCAGGATTTGAGTTGAGTCCTGAAGATAACCGAGGACATTGGGAGGCAGAGGAGAAAGAGTTTTCCAGGCCAGTAAAAAGATAGAGACTTGGAGAATGGAGTGTCTTGTTTGAGGACCTGCAAGGATTCCTAGTCCACTGTATCTCAAAGTATGCAGAAGGGAGCAAGGCAAAAGAAGACTGGAAAAGTAAAAAGAGGCTAGGTCATTAAGGGCTTTAAAAACCAAACAGAGGGTGTTATATTTTATCCAAAAGGTCATGGCAAGCCCCTGGACTTCATTGAGGAGGAGTGGAGGTCACAGTCAGACTTGCACTTTGGCTTTGGCAGTTGGGAAAAGACTAGAGGCAGGGTGACATTAAGAAGTATTTCCTGACATCAAAGTCTTGATTTACCTCTTTGTAACTTCCACTCATTGACTGTGGGTCTTCACTCTAGGTATAAAGAAACCAGGTGAAATCCCTCTTGCCCATGACACCCCTTCAACCGCTTGAACATAGCTCTCACAGTCTTACATCTTCTCCATACTAAACATACCTAATGCCTTCAACCAATCCTTATATAATATGACCCTAAGACCCTTAGCCATCCTGAGGCCTTCTATAGAATGCACTCAAGCATTCTAATGTCCTTAAACTGTGGTGCACAGAACTGAACACAATACTTCAAATATGGCTTGATCAAGACAGAATGCAAAGAAAGGATCACATCCTTTTTATGGAATCTCTGCTTTTCATAATTCAGCAAGAGGTTCCATTGATTTTTTGGACTGTAACACCACTCTGCTGATTCATAATGAACTTGTAGTCCACTAAAGCACTCAGGCTTTTTTTCTGTCTAACAGTGCCTCTGCTTTCCTGTACTTGTGAAGCTGATTTTTTTAACTTGTGTGGTGGTACAGTGGATAGAACTCCAGGCATGGAGTCGGAAAGACTCATCTTCTGAGTTCAAATACAGCCTCAGATATTTACTAGCTGTGTGACCCTGGGTAAGTCACTTAACCCTGTTTGCTTCAGTTTCCTCATCTGTAAAATGACCTGGGGGGGAAATGGCAAACCTCTCCAGTATCTTTGCCAAGAAAACCCCAAATGCGGTGATGAAGAGGTGACCATGACTGAACAACAAATAAATTTATCCCAATTAAAGTCCTCGATACTAAAATCAGTTCAGTGCTCTAACTTCTGAAGTTTTTTTTTGGATTCTGACTCTCATTAAGTTCATTTGCTCTCCATTCCAGCTTTGTGTCAGACCCTGGTATATCCAGTCTTATTTGGGCTACTCTACTAATCCTCCCTGTTTCTGGCATCTTTCCTCTCCCATTCATCCTCCACAGCTGCCACAACAATCTCCCAGTAGCGCAAGTCCAACCATTTTAGTTCCCATAGTCCAATAGCAACACATTTCCTCAAAGAAAAATATTATTTTCTCTGGTTGGTATTTAAGGATCTTCTGTGTCATCTGTAAGCAAAGTTGGCTTTGATCTAGGTCACTGATAAAACCATTAAAATGTCCAGAGCCAAGCACAAAAGCCTGGACTCCTCTTAATGTTCTGACATTGAGCTACCTCTCCAGTTGCTATTGAGTCTGGCCGTTCAAGCAATCCATCTAATTGCATTTATCCTCTAGTCCAGGGATGGGGAACCAATGGCCTCACTAGGTCCTTGGATGTGGCTTTTTGACTGAGTCCAAGTTTTACAGAACCAATCCTTTTATCAAGGGGATGTGTTCTGTGAAGTGTCGATTTATGCAAAGGGCTGTGCTAGAGGGCCACATGTGAGCCTCAGCCTGCAGGTTCCCCACTCCTGATCTAGACCATATCTCTTCAACCTAAATTGTGTGAGCTACTTTACCAAATGCTTTTTAAAAATCTAGATAAATAATATCTGTGACAAGGGAAATAAACAAGTTGATAAAGTATTTCAGTAAGTAATAGCTCCTATAAAAAAAAGAAAGTAAGGTTAGTCTGACATGACATGTTCATGATGAAGGCACCCTAGCTCTTTGTAATCACCATGTCTTTTTCTAGATTTTTGTTGTTGTTAAATCCTTTTTTTTACTCTTCATGATCCCACTGGGGATTTTTCTGGCAAAGATACTGGAGTGGCTTCCCATTTCCTTCTTCAGCTCATTTTACAGATGAGGAAACTAAGGCAAACAGGGTTAAGTGACTTCCCCAGGGTCATACAGCTAATAAGTGCTTGAAGTCATATTTGAACTCAGGACTTGCTGACTCCAGGGTGAGAACTCTTTGCACTGCGCCCCTTTCTAGAGTTTCCTCAGACACTGAAGTTAATTGTCATAGAACTGGCCGACTGTGTTTTCTTCCTTTCTTTGAAAATCTCATCAACACTTGCCTTTCTCTAGTTCTGTGGTAACTTTCCCATTTTCCTTAATCTTCCCCAATATTCCTGTTGATGGCTTTGTTGTTTAGTTGTTTCATTGCTGTTAAACTCTCTGTGACTCCATTTGAGATATTTTTTGGCAAAAATACTGGAGTGGTTCACCATTTACTTCTCTAGCTAATCTTACAGATGAAGAAATGGAGGCAAAGAGGGTTAAGTGACTTGCCCAGGGTCTCACAACTACTATGTATCGAAGGTTGGATCTGTACTAAGATTTTCCTAATTGAGGTTTTCCTCTCACTGCACCATCCAGCTGTCTTGATGATGACTCAGCTGTCACAATTCTCCATTCTTCTAGTCCTTGAAGATGTAGTTTGTGTGGGCCAGGAGCAGGTGGCTTTGTTAATAGAAAAGGGATTGATTTGAGAGATGTGGTAATAGAGCTGATGAGATTTGGCAAATGATGCAATATGACTGATGAAGGGGAATGAAAGGTCAAGAATGTGACTCTCAGGTGTCTGGAAGAATGTCATACCCTTGACACTTGGTTGGGTAGAAGAAGAAAAAGTTTAGTGGGAAGAATAATGAGTTCCATTTTTGACATGTTGAGTTTGAGATTCCAATAAGGCACCCAAGAGGAGATGTCCAGCAGACAGTGGATGAAAGCCTGAAGTTCTGGAGAGACATTAGGGTCAGATATATAGATATGGAAGTGCCATGCTTGAACCCATGGGAGCAGGTGAAATCATCAAGAGTGTGTGTCAAGAGAAGATAAAAAGACCTAGAAAAGAGCACTGGGGGATGTCTGTGCCCTGGCTGGGGAGTCATGGAGTCAAGGAAAGCTATATAGAAAGAGAACTAGCAGAGAACAGAACCATGGGAACTAAAAAGGAAGAAGAGATTGAGTAAAAGAGGATAATCAGCAATATCAAAAGGTACAGAAAGAACAAGACTGAATAAAGGTCTTTGGATCATTGGTAACCTTGTAGAGAGCAATTTCAGAGGAAGTGTGAGGCTAGAAGCCAGATTACAGGAAGCTGAGAAGAAAGGGAGTGGATGAGGAAGTAGAAGGACTGAGTGGAGACTATTCTTTCTAGGACTTCAACTGCGAGAGGGTATTTGGTATCTGGGTGGGAATAAATGAAGTTGCAGGGGTCAAGTAAATGACTTTTTTTTAAAGGATGTGTACATCTATAGGCAAAGGGAAAAGATCCAGTAGGTAAGGAAAGAGTAAAGATGAGAGCATGATTGCTGGGCAGGTTCTTAGAGAAAATAGAATTAAGGATGGAAGTAGGATGACATTGACCTTGTCAAGATGTAGGAGTGAAGAAGGAAGAAAGTGAAAATAACCTAGAGCTGAAAATCAGGGTGTTAACAAAGGATGAAAAAAGGAAGTAAGCAAGTCAAGGACAAAAGGCAATAAATTGGTTCTCAAATTTTGTGTCTCATGAATAACTCTAGGCAGTATAAAATACCTGGGAGTATACCTGCCAAAATGAATCCAGGAACTATATAAGCAAAGTTATAAAAAAAAACTATACAAATAAAACTAGATTTAAATAATTGGAGAAATATTAGTTGTTCATGGGTAGGCAGGGCCAATATAATAAAAATGAACCCATTATATTCTTAAAAATTATTTAGGAACCTCCAAAGAGTTTTTGTTTATATAGGGTTATAAATGCATTGGTATTTGATGTTTTTGAAATTAAAATGTCAATATTATTGTAAAAATAGTTTTGACTTGTAGACCTAAAAGGTTTTAGTGACCACAGGGGTCCCCAGACTGTACTCGGAGAGCTGCTAGTGTTGGTGAATTGGTTAACTAAAGGATCCAGACCAAAAGGAGAAAAGGGAGGTCAGAGAACAGGAGTGCTGGACTGGGAAAACAAGGAGGAATGGCAAGACTGGATGTCACAATGAAATTCAGGTTGAGGAAGAACAAAACAAAGGGGGGAATGGAAGGACAGGAGGTTTTGATGGATGATGGAAATTTCAGAATGAACCATGGGAGGTGGCCAGTGACTGAAGAGACACCGTGCCACTAGAGTAGCCACTCTGATGAGGCGACCCTGTTGAAAAGGCACCCCTAGCATGTATTCAGAAGCCTAGCCCAGGCAAGACATGGCTCCGCCACAGCTTCTCTTGTAGCCTTAGTGGGTCATGGAGACTTGCAGGCTATTTTTTTCCTTCCGTGACTTAGGACAGGGTCCTCTACTGGGAAGATGTCCAGTAGTCCGCTAGTGTAACTCTGGTTCCTGTAGTGGCAAAAGTACTAGATTTGGAGACAGGAAAGATCTGGGTTTGAATCTAGAATCTGATGCTTACTGGCTGTGTGACCCTGGGTCATTTACCTCAGCTCTCTGAGCCTCATCTTCAAATGTAAAATGCAGGTATTTTGAGGCAGCTAGGTGGCACAGTGGATAGTGTGCTGGACCTGGAGTCAGGAAGACAAGTTCAAATCCACTCTCAGACACTTGTGAGTCTTATGACCTTGGGCATGCCACTTAACCTTTATTTGCCTCAGTTTCTGCAATGGTAAAATGGAGATAATCATACCACCTACCTGGCAGGGTTGTTGTAAGGGTAAGGTAATGCAAGATAATATTTGTAATGCACTCAGCGCAGCTCCTGGCACGTAGTCGGTGCTGTGTGATGCTTTTCCTCTTCCCTTCTAGGTGGTGACATCAGGTCATTAAGTGTCCTCTGGGAGATGTTGGCAGTCCAACCCTACTGCCTTTCCCCTAGAGGTATTATTATTATTATTATTATTATTATTATTATTATAGTAGCTAGCACTTATTAAATGCGTGCTATATTCCAGACACTGCGTTAACCACTTCACAAATATTAACTCATTTACTCCCCACAACAACCCTGGGAGGTAGGTGTTATTCTTGTTACCTTTTTACAGCTGAGGAAGCCAAGGCACACAAAAGTAACGTGACTTGCCTAGGGTCACGCTGCTTAGAGGGTCTGAGGCTGTATGCTTGTAGATGATCTGTATGTCTCTGTGGATGCAAATGCAGGAACAAATGTGTTCCTATATGTACTTCAATTATGGTTCTGTTTGAATGGAGCCATTTACCAAGTATGATTAGAGCAGCGGCACAAGAAAAAGAGGACTGCTTTTCCAGACTGTCAGGTGGCACACCCAGATGTTTGTGAGCCTTTTCTTCTCTGTTCCACAAGGCAAAAACAAGGAGCTGTCTGGCTGGAAGTTCTAGTTGCCATGGGAACTGTGTTGCAGAATTTGTGACTGGTGCGCAATTAAAATTTCAACCTGAATATGATGCTATGAATGGTATGGGCTTCTATGTTGATTTCATTTCACAGTCAGCACTTCTCCAGACCATAGAATGATTTAGCTGACCTTGATAGGGGATAGGGGACTCATTTCCCTAGGGATTCCATTGTGGTGGACTGCTAAATAATTCATCAGCCCAGGAGAGGCCAGTGACCGCTCAGCATCTGGTGCTACATTGTTCTTGCCCATGCACAAGGGAGGCAGGGATGGCATTGTATGCCCTTCCCAAATATTCTGACTTTCAAAAGGCCCTGTGCCCCGCTGCTGATAAATCAATAGAAGTTGATATCTTTGCCCTCACCCAATTCACCTTCATAGTTAAAGAGAATTTGCTAAGTCATTTGAAGGCCACGTGAAAGGAATGGCACTTGCTTTCATACTGACAGTAAAACTTATGGGCTATTTTCCATATCTATAAATTATTTCTGTAAAGGATTAAGAGTGCATCTCCCTTCAGTCCACCGGGGCTGTTGCTTTGTTATTTTCAGCCTTCCTCCTTTCCTTTCGTTAATAAAAGAAAAGGATGAGAGAATGTCCCTGAGTTCATTTCAGTCATTTTACAGCTGTCCTGCCAGCTTCCTCTGACTGTTCATTCAGCTGGAATTCTTAGAATGCCCTAATTCATTTTTTTCACTTGACTAGCCTTTCTTTCTTCTATTATTCAAAGAGCCAGAAAACCAGTTCAAGCACTGTGCCCAGGTATAGCCACTTTGAGGATAAAGTCACCCCAGATTGGACAGAAATGCACCGGCCGGCATTGGCTGAACAGTAAATTCTTTGCAAGTGCAAAGATTTTACTTTATTCCTAAGACCAGTCAAAGATAGAAATGCATCTAGTTTTCTAATCTGTTTTCTTGGAGGGGATGCCCTGTTTTGTTTTGTTTTGTTTTTAACCATAACAGAAGCCATAAAAATACAGAGCTAAAAAGACATGGAAATGTCTTATGTTCAATTGGAATTTAATATTTCATTTTTACCAATTACATGTATGAAAATTTAAGATTAATTTTTCAAATTTTGAGTTCCAAATTCTCTCCCTCTCCCTTCCTGTGCCCCCTCCCTATTGAGAAGGTAAGCAATTGGACATGTAGGTTATACATGTGTAGTCATGCAAAACACATTTTCACTTACATCCAATTGTAAACATCAACTATATATATAAATATAAATAATCATTCTTTCTTTGTTTCTTTTCAGGTTTAATGATGGTCATCCCCTTGCCGCTGGGGCAGTCCTGGGGTACTTGTAGCAGTGTCTGCCACCTAGTGGCAAAAGAGAATCGCCATCATGTTGACCGGTCTACACAGTCCTAATGGTTAAGCAGATGCATCGTTGCTTAGACATCTAGGAACAGCAAACCAAGGAAGACACCAGAGTTATGATGAAGAAAAGTGGTAAAATGACACCACAGTACCAAGAAATGGGACCCCTGGGTTTCAACTCCAACACAGTACTTCTGAGGAAGGAACCTGAGCTGCAGTTGCGTTTTGGTCAAGGATCTTCCTCCCTACCAAAGATGTGACTGACTCCAGACTCAGGAAGGGAGCTGATGATATGGAGCCTCCGTTAAACTGCTCTGACCTGTGTCACCGCACCCCCAGTCAGGAGCTGAATGACAGGTCCCTTCAGGATTTCTGTGGAACAGCTGTAGTAAGTTCACAATGCAATGGAGCAGGGAGCTTCTAATAGGAATAGAGACCCTTACCCACAGACCAAAGAAAAGACTGAGGAGGAATGACTCAAGCTCCGCATCAAAGGGGATGCTGAGTCTGTCCCATAGAGGCTCAATAGCAGCCACACCCACCAAGTGTTGACTTAAAGGCTACATTCATTTAACTAGGGATCCCCTAGTGGAAAGATGGACTCAGCCTCTTATGCTTGAAACCCAATTCAGGGGAGAAACATTTGAGTAGACAGTGAAAAACATAGAAAGACTCTTATATACACAAATATGTGTGCACAACTATACACATCCCAAATGTATTGCCATAGGGATATTGATATAAATGTATATGAGGGCACATATGGACACACATCCAGTGTACTTTAGCTCCCACCCATATTTCCAAATATACATAGTACCCACAGAGGCACATACTGTAGACACAGACTCATGCTCTTCATGGATCAGAAGAAATTCTGTAGCCTTCCTTTTTTTCTGCTCCATGAGGCTCAGGGAAGATCCGTGGATTTTCCATGCAGCATAGAACAATCACCAGCGGTCCACTTATACTGTATTGTTCCTTGGCCAACAGTTTCCAACACTTTGATGTCAGTGGGACCACGATGGACTTGCATGTCTGATGAGGGGATCTTAAAAAACTGTCACCACAGGAAGTATACAAGGACCAGGGTCAAGCTCACCAGTGGTGCCTCATAAACATAAACCCTTTGGCAGCAGATTGCCCTTTGATTGTTCCTAGGAGTCCCCTAGAGGCCACCCAGTTCTATCATGCCCACCAAGCTATATATACAGAAATATAAC
>JAQQSW010020248.1:0-10890 GCA_028646575.1 Pseudocheirus occidentalis
AACCTCTTCTACTGATGCACAGAATAATTTTGTAGGGGAATGGATAAATACAGAAGTCTAACAGAAACATGGTGGCAGCTAGATGGCTCAATGCATATAGCACTGAACCTGGAATCAGAAAGCCATTCAATGAATTAAAAAGATTTTAAGCTTTCATAAATAGACCAGAACTAAACCAAAAATTTGACTTCCAACATCAAGACCCAAGAGAAGAATGAACAGGTAAAAATAGAAAATAAAGTAAAATGTATCCAGGAGGATTAAACTATTTACATCCCTACATAGGAAGGTGATACTTGTAATTCTTAAAAATTATATCACTAATAGCATAGCTAGAAGGAATATACATAGACGGGTGCAGGTATGGGAGAATCTGAAGGAATAACATCAAAAATAAGGGATGAGAAAGAGGAGTATAATGGATGCAGAAGGAAGAGAGATACAGAATGGGGTAAATTATTTCACATGAAGAGGCAGGAAAGACTTATTACTATGGAGAGAAACATAGGAAGGTGTGTGATGAGCATTGCTTGAACCTTATTCTCATCAGTATTAGCTCAGAGAGGGAATAATATACACAATCAGTTGAATATAGAAATCTATCTTGTCCAACAGGGAATTAGAAAGTAAGGAGATAAGTAAAGGAGTGGGGATGGCAGTTCAGGGAACCTCAAAGACAGAAGCAAAACACTGGTGAGGAGGGAAAGGGTGAAATGAGAGAGGATAGACAGGAGGAAGAATAAGATGGAGGGAAATATGCAGGTAGTAATCATAACACTAACGTGAAAGTGATGAATTCTCCCATAAAATGGGAGTGTATAGCAGATAGGATAAAAAACCATACTCATACAATATATTGTTTACAAGAAACACATTTGAAGCTGAGAGACACAAAAAAAGGAAATGTAAGTGGCTGGAGCAGAATCTATTTTGCGTCAGATGAAGTTAAAAAAAAAGCCAGGTGAAATCAAAACTATTTCATATGAAGAAGTTCTCTAAATCACTTTTGATTAGAGAAATGCAAAATTAAAACAACTGTGAAGTACCACCTCATACCTATCAGATTTGTTAATATGACAGAAAAGAAAAATGATAAATTCTGGAGAAAATGTGGGAACACTGGGACACTAATGCATTTTTGGTGGAGTTGTGAACTGATCCTGTCATTCTGGAAAGTAATTTGGGACTCTGCACAAAGGACAATAAAAATGAACATACCCTTTGATCCAACAATCCCACTACTAGGTCTGTATCCCAAAGAAATTATAAAAAAAGGGAAAAGGACCTGCATGTACAAAAATATTTAGAGTAGCTCCATTTGTGTTGGCAAGATACTGAAAATTGAGGGGATTTTTACATGATAGCACATGTATAAACTACTTAAAATTACCTGCCATTTTTATAAAAGGAGAGGGGAAGAAAGGAGGAAGAAAAATTTGGAACTCAAAATCTTGTAAAAATGACTGCTAAAATTTTTCTAAGCATGCACATGTGGAAAAAATACAATTAAAAAATAAAAATTTTAGAAAGACAAACAAATCCAGCAACCAAAGAAGGCATGCTTTAGCAAAATAAATTACACCAGAAAAAAGAGACTAAAAGAGAAAACCATTGACATAATTAAAATGATAACAAAATAACACCAAATCAGAGAGACAATTAAGAGATTTATAATACATGAATGGTCAAAGGTAAAAGTAGAACTTAAGCAGAATTTATGGTGGAGAGATAAGTTAAAACAGCCAGGAATAAAACTCATAAAACTTCACCTACAGGTGGTTTATTTCTTGTTCTTGTTCTTGTTCTTGTTCTTGTTCTTGTTCTTGTTCTTGTTCTTGTTCTTGTTCTTGTTCTTGTTCTTGTTCTTGTTCTTGTTCTTGTTCTTGTCCTTGTCCTTGTTCTTGTTCTTGTTCTTGTTCTTGTTCTTGTTCTTGTTCTTCTTGTTCTTCTTGTTCTTCTTCTTCTCCTCCTCCTCCTCCTCTTCCTCCTCTTCCTCCTCCTTCTTCATCTTTTTTTTTAACTAAACTGCAAAATTGGAAGGTATATAAAGGGGAGAGGCGAAAAGAAGAAAATAAAAAGGAATGTACCCTACTCAAGTCAATGTTAAAGAATGAAGGCAATGTTATAATGTAATCTCTTAAAAGGGTATTAGAAGAATGTCTATAGAAGAATGGGTGAGCTGGTAAATTTGAGGAAAGAAAGGGGAATGACTCAATCTCATGATGGGAGCAGATCACACCAAAGAACTTTCAAAACTGGGAGACAGAAATTTTATAATGGTATATGGGAACAAAATAATGTAATATAATCTATAACTGTAAAACAATGTATTTGTGGTGATTTATAGAGCCTACTACCTCTGAGTAAGTGTTGTGCATAAGTGGACCATATATTTACTTGAGGAAAATGAATTGCAGAAGAGTAAAATTCTGTCCTTTTAGATTTAATGGAATTATAGAGTTGAATTTCATTCTTTCTACCATTCCAAAAGGCATGGATCAGAAAAAAAAATTTCATGAAGAATGAAGGGAAAAGAACATAAAGAAGGCACAGCTTAGTACTGAGATGAACTGTGAGAAATAAAGTAAAATTTCTACAATGGAGCTAAACTTTTATTTTATTTTATTTTCTCTATCTACCACAGGGTTGATCCTTACTTTTTTTGAAAATTCATGCAAATTTTGTGATAAAACTACATTTAATAAATATAAGAAACATTAAATAAATATTCAATTCTTATTCTTGGAACATGCCAATAAAATTTTAAAATCACCACAACTTAAAATCAACTAAACAAAGTAGGATTATTTCACCCCTCCAACCCTGCCAAATTAGCAAGCATTTAATTTCTAGAACTACATAAAGTAATAAGCAAAATCCATTTTGAAGAAGAAAATGTCTAGGTTCTCAAGAGCAATAATAGAAGCTAAAATATATAGAAATGAAGGCTATTACCAGAACTCAAACTAAGGTGTTAAAAAAAAAGTGAAACCTTTCTATACTATTTTTTTTAAATTGGAAAATAGATCAGTCCAATGAAGTAAATAAGCAAAACAGGAAACTATAGAAAATAATTACCTGGTGTTTGAGAAACTTAAAATAAGTTACTGGGGCAAGGATTATATATTTGACAACTGTGGAAACTGAAAATCAGTTTTGCCAGAAATGAGATTTAGGTGTAAATCTTACATGATTTACTACAATAAGTTCTAAAAAGATATAATATCTGAATATAAAAAATTAATATTATAAACAATTAGAGGATGCTTAGCATTGTTCTTTCTTTTTTTACTTTTTGGAGGGCAATTGGCATTAAATGACTTGCCCAAAGTTACACAGCTAGTAAGTGCATCAAGTGTCTGTGACCTGATTTGAACTCAAGTCCTCCTGACTCCAGGGCAGGTGCTCTATTCACTGCACCACCTAGCCACCCCTAATGCTTAGCATTATTTTTTATTTACATTTGATTTGTTTATTTACTTTTAGTTTACAAGATTGAGTTCCACAATCTCTTGAGTTTCAAATTTTCTCCCCTTCCTTGCTCCCCTTCTCCCCTGCCACCTCCCGCCATGGTGGCCTGCAATTAAGTATTGGATCTGCAAATATTTTCAAATCACAGAGTTGATGCTTCAAAGAGTGAGGCATAACAGACCACTACAGGAGGAACAAGACCTATGAGGCAAAAACAGAAATTCTTTAAAGAGGGAATTTTTTAAATTCACCAAATTGATGTTAAACTTTTAGTTCTCAAGTGGATCTGTGATCTATTGATTTGGATGTATCTTCAAGAGATGAATGTCACAATCCATTTATGCCTGCACAGCTTGTACAAATATTTTCCCTATCCTCTCAAAAGTTCATTCTAACACATCTTTTGTTGTATTCTCCTGACACCTTGATGACATCAGTAGAGTATTAAAGTAGCCCATCTGTTATCCCTCACTTTTAACCTGGTTATTTCCTCTTTTATTTCAAACATACATTTTCCTAATGAAATCTTTTGTTTTTGTTTTCCTACAAAAGTCCTTTATTTGGAACTATGTAGTTCATTGGCACAGTGAATAGTTCAGGGACAGAGATCATGAAGACATGAATTCAATTCCATCTTCAGATGCTGACTGACTGTGTGATCATGGGCATGTCACTTAACTTCTCCTTGCTTCAAATCTACAAAATAGAGATATTAATAGCGTCTACCTCACATGTGTTTATGAGGATCCAAGGAGACATTTGTAGTCTTTTAGCATATAGGCCCTTGTTAAATGCTTGTTCCTTCTCCCTTCATATAACTAATGCATACGTATTATGTAACATATTACATGCCATCTAGAATTCATTAACTTTATAATATATATGATATATAATAGTCAACATTTAATAAACATTCAAATAAAATGAATGAATGAAAAAGCATTCATTAATGCTTTCTATATTTTAATTGGTAAAACAGTTTAGAAAGTCTGTGATAAGTATATTCATAAATTTGAAAATCTGTTTACATAGTAAACGTCCTCAAATTCTTTTGCTTTGCACCAGAGGGCAGGTAGCTCACCAGTCTGTTATCAGTTTCTTTTGAATTTTATTAAATCACTGCCTAGTTATAGTATCTAAGACCATCCTCTTTTAAAATCATGCATATTCCTACCTCTCTAATGTCCCTCATTTCTTCCTTCTAATACCATCCAATTTACAATGTTACAAAAAGGGAGCTAACTGTTAATGATACAGAAAGGTCAGACCAACCCTGCTCTCAAAGAGCTCATATCCTAATTAGAATGTGTGTATGTGTGTAGGGGGGGAAGATACCAGAGGGCCATATTGGGAAGGCCACACTTGAGGGCCTAGAAGATCACATGTGGCCTCAAGGTCACAAATTCCCCAACCCTGATATATACATATATACGTGTGTGTGTGTGTGTGTGTGTGTGTGTGTGTGTGTAGAACTGGTGACTTTTATTATCTCAAACTGCCATTATTTTCATTCTCATTTTGCAACCTACCATTAGTTATGCAGTCATTGAAGCTCTTCTAAAAATGGGAATATCAAATGTGCTCAAAAACAAAAAACACTCTTAAAATTCTCCTGAAGCACATCTTTAATAATGTCTGGTTCTCTGATCCTCAAACCCAAGAAACCGTGAAGAAGATAAATAATTTTTGTCATGCCTGCTTTTCTTCCCATAGGGAATCAATTATTTCTCTTCTTTCTTGTTTTGCATAGTTGGGAAGTTAGAAAAGATCAGCAATGTGATTAAGAGGTCCATGAGCTTGATTTATGGGAAAGAGATTAAAGAAGGAAATATGCAATTTTAAAGTGACAGATAAAGGGTATCCTGAAAATGCCCATACTTTATTTGAAGTCGGTGAACGCAAAGATGGAAAGAATCACTTAATATTTTTCAAGCTAATTTAATGAGATAGTTACTGGGAGAAATTATTGTTTAACAAAAATTATTTCAAATTAATTAGACTGCAAGGGAATCACGTACTATGGTAATGATTCAAACAATAAGTATTTATTGAGTGCCTACTATGTGACAGGCATTGTCCTAGTCATTAGTGTATTATTCTCTACCTAAAGCAGTTTCATATCTTCAAAATAATAAGGAAACTTGGACAAGATTATCATAGAAGATAAAAACTCCTACCAAAAACATTCAAGTAACTAAGAATATATTAATTTGGGTCTGTTCTTTTAGAACATCCACTTGGGTGAGATCTGGGACTCTTTCTTGGTTGATCTGAATTATCTCACTCACAATGGAAGGACTCCTTCACTCTGTGTTATCTGGTATGTATTCTCACATGTTTACTTTCTCTGATTTCCATGTGTGCTATGATTTGGATCCATTGGATTTTTGGTTAGTGATTGTATTTGTATATTATGGAACTGGTATTTGAAAGGAAAACGGTTAAGCCTTGAATATAAATTCTGAGGTCATCTTTTCCCCCAGTGGTTACACAAAGATTCGAAATTAGATTGAACTTGAATAGCTCATCACCTAGACCAGTGGTTCTCAACTTTCCTAATGCTGTGAACCTTTAATACTTGTATGTGGGCATATCTGCATGTGGGCAGACCTGCCTGGAGACAGCTAGAGGAGTGGTGTCTCAGTTCCTAAGACCATCAGAAATATGTGTTTTCCGATGGTCTTAGGCAACCCCTGTGAAAGGGTCGTTTGACCCCCAAAAGGGTTGTGACCCACAGGTTAAGAATCACTGATAGAGACAAATAACACCTTAATGGAACAGATGCATATAATACTAGCTTAGATACATCCTTTCTTTGAAGAGAACGTAGACCCTGGGCTTGCTTCCTACTTCTAAACCTGGCAGGAATTGATATCTCTTGGAGAAAAGTGAGAGGTAAAGACACTAGAGATGCACATCCTGCCCCCTTTCAAGCCACATAATGATGCTCTTATGTGGGAAAAAGCCCTCACACAGGTAACCCCTAGCTAGCCAGTTGTAGGATCAACATGCATATACAGTCACCACACGCACACACACGTGTGCACACACACAAACACACAGTAATAGAAAGCAAACAAGTTCATTGCACCTTGTTTCAGTTGAGCTTTGCCCATGATTTTATCAAGTCTTTGTTAAGAAACAGAAGTTGTGAAATCCACAGTGGGAGGGACTTGACAAAGACAGGAACAGGAAAGACATTAGAGGTGGACAGAACAGGAAGGACCTAATGGCCATATAAAAGCAGAAGGACACACTAGGAGAGAATAGGAACTGAGAAGGGAATCCTCTGATGGTCGACACTCTGTTTGTCTGTTCTGTCTGTGTTGATTTGTGTTTGCAATACTTTGTACAGAAGCCTTGGGACCATACCAGAAGCCCTGAAAGAGGATTTTCTTAGTGTTCATTTACAGAAGTCCTGCAGGTGGGTTTCAGGGGTCCTGGGACTATATTTAAAATTGTGAGTTCTCAGACTTTGTGCATCTGTGTTGTTTCATAGGCAGAAAGTGAATTGATGGTGTGTTGGCAATGTGCACAAATGTTGTTTCGGTTCTGTTAAGCTTTGTCTTCCCAGAAACAGAAACTGTGAAGAACTTGTGGTGGACAGGACATGGTGTGCTTCAATATGGAATGGGAATTGCACAATGAACTGGATGAGGAGCTGGACGAGGAGCTGGATGAGGAGCTGAAATCTGTCTACCTTTGAATACAGGTGACAGTTGGGTAAATTGCAGCAAAAGCTAGGACCATGAAAGAGGAACCATGAAATCTGACAACTAGCCTCAATATGAAAAGACCTCTTGGAGGCAGAGGCAAGATGGAGAAATAAAAACAGGAACTTGCTTCAGCTCCTGCGCCATCCACCTACAATACCTGTAAAATATGATTCCAAACAAATTTTAGGGCTGTAGAACACGCAAAGTAACAGAGAGAAACAAATCTCCCACTGAAGGCAGACTGTAAGACCAACTGGAAGGGTCTATCACATCACAGAGGAAGCAGAGTGCAGTTCTGTGTGAGCCACATGGGTCCAGACCCAGGGCACCCCCAACCAGCAGCAGAGACAAGAAAGAGCAGACTTCAGGAGAGTGAATCAACAGCAGCTGTGGTAGATTCTAGAATTTTCACCCCATAAATGCCAAAGAGAAAGTAAAAAGCCAGTAGGGAACTCTGTTGGAAGCTGGTAAAGGTATAGCACTCCCTGGTCTCTACCCCTGAGGCAAGAGGAGGCAGAGCTGTGGCAACTGCAGCTGCTGCCTCATGGATGCATCAGGAACTAGTGGCCTGAAGAGTGTAGGGGAACCAAGTGATCATTCAGAGGGTAATCACTCTTGCTTTTAACTGCTCGGATCTGGGTTCTAGTCTTGGGTGGTATGTAGCTAGTATGCAAGAGCTTATGGTGGCTGTAGAGAGGGTGCCCTTCTCAGACCTCTGACAATAGTTCTGACAAATACAAAAACCCCAGCAATTTGGGACATAGCTCTTTCCACTCTGGAATCAGAGTTCTACCATGCAAAGGGCTCAAAGTCAAGTAATTGGATGGCAAGATGAGCACAATCAGACAATAGAATCCTTTTTTAAGGACAAAAAACATCCAAACATGGCATTAGAAGAAAGCAACAAAATCAAAACTCCTGCATCAAAACTCCCATGAAAAATATGAAATTAGTTACAGGTCATGGAGGAGCTCAAGAAGGATTTTGAAAATAAAATACAAGAAGCTGAGGAACAATTAGGAAGAGAAATGAGAATGATGCAAGAAAATCATGAAAAGTGAGTCAACAGCCTGCTAAAGGAGGTTCAAAAAATAATGAAGAAAATATTATCTTAAAAAAATAGCCTAGCTCAAAAGAGACCCAAAAAGTCAATGAGTAGAAGAATGCCTTAAAAAGTCAATTGTCCAGATGGAATAGGAATTTCAAAAGCTCACTAAAGAGTTTAAATTCACACAGAACTTCAAATTCAGATTGGAGCAAATGGAAGCTAATTACTTTGTGAGAAATGAAGATACCATAAAACAGATCCAAACAAATGAAAAAAGTAGAAGGCAATGTGAAATATTTCTTTGGAAAAACCATGTACCTGGAAAATATATACAGGAGAAAGAATTTAAAAATCACTGACTATCTGAAAGCCAGGATTTAAAAAAGCCTATAAATCACCCTTCAAGAAATTCTCCAGGAAAATTGCCCTGATATTTTAGAACCAGGTAGCAAAACAGAATTTGAAAGAATTTACCAATCACCTCTTGTAAAGGATAACAAAAAGAAAACTCTTAAGAATGTTATAGCCAAATTCCAGAGTTCCCAGTTGAAGGAGAAAATATTAAAAGTTGTCAGGAAGAAATAATTTGAGTATTGTGGAAAAGCAATCATGATAAGACAAGATCTAGCAGCTACTACATTAGGGGATTGAAGGGCTTGGGATATGGTATTCCAGACATCAAAGGAGTTAGGATTAAAACCAAGAGTCACATACCCAGCAAAACTGAATATAATGCTTCAAGGAAAAATATGATCATTCAATGAAATAGAGGAATTTCAAGCATTTTTGATGAAAAAACCAGAGCAGAAGAAAAATTTGATTTTTAAATACAAGAAGCAACAGAAGCATGAGAAGGTGAACAGGAAACTGAAATCATAAGGAACTTTTTAAAGTTCAACTATTTACATTCCTACATAGAAAAAGGATAATTGTAACTCATGAGACTTTTCTCCATATGAGGATAGTTGAAGAGTGTATACACACACATTAACATGCATATACGTACATACATGTATATGCACATACACATGTGTATACACATGTGTAAGCATGCAATCATGTATTGAAGGGTGTATGGATGTATTAATACATATGTGAGTGTGTGTATATGTGTGTACATGTATACATAGGCAGTACACAGGATCAGTAGAAGAGGAAGGAATGCTATCTAAAAAAATAAAATTAAGAGGTGAGAGGAATATAATAGGAGAAGGAGAAAGGAAGAAATAGAATAGGATAAATTGTCTCATATAAAAGATGCAAGAGAAAATTGTTACAATGGAGGGGAAGAGCAGGAAGGTGAAACAGAATGGGTCAACCTTACTCCTTTTGAATTTGGGTTAAGGAGGGAATAACATACACACTCAACTGGGTATCTTACCTTACTGTAAAGTAGAGGGGAAGAGGATAAAAGGAGGGATGATAGAAGGGAGGGCAGATTGGGGGAGAGGGTAGTTAGAAGCAAACACTTTTCAGAAGAGACAGGATCAAAGGAGAAAACAGAGTAAGTGGGGGGGAAGGATAGGATGGAGGGAAATGTAGTCAGTCTTTCACAATATAACTATGATGGAAATGTTTTGCATAACTACACATGTACAGTCTATATTGAAGTGCTTATCTTCCCAGTGGGGGGTGGGTAAAGAGGGAAGAAGGGAAAGAATCTGGAAATCAAAGTTTTAAAAAACAAATGTTAAAAAAGTATGTTTTTATTTACATGCAAATGGGAAATAAGATATACAGGCACTTGAGTATAAAAATCATCTTGCCCTACTATAAAGTAAGGGGGTGATCGGGGAGGATATAAGAGAGAGCATATTAGGGGAAGGGGTATTCAGTAGGCTTGATATCTTGGGGTGGAAAGAAAGGGAGGAAATTTGTAACTCAAAATCTTGTGGAAATGAATGTTGAAATCTAAAAATAAATAATCAAAAAATTAAACCCAAAAAGAAAAAAAAATACCTCTCCTTGTTTACTTAGTGCTGACTGAGAATATCATGATTTACTGTGGCCTACAGGTGGGAGAACTTTGTACTTTTTATCTTGTACCCCTTAAGGAAGATTGAGTTAAAAATGACTGGAAATTAATCTCTGATCAAGAAGGAAGAAGACATTTTTGACTAAGGGATTAAGACAATGTGACCTAGGGTAGGAAAACTTTTGCTCCTTAAGAAAGATTGAGTTAAGAACTTACTGGATGATTTCTTTTGTTTAAAACTATGTGACCATTTTAGCGATAAGTTGTTATGTTATTGTGAATGCTGTACTTTGGTTTCAGTGAATGCTTTCTGTAGTTTATTTATGAATGAAAAGAGTTCACTATACTATGTTATTAGAACCTTAAAGCTACTTACAGTAGCCATCCTCTGGAGAACTGTTCATACTTGGTTTCACATACACACACACACACACACACACACACACTTTTTAACAATGAGGTTGGGAGGAAGTATACCAGAAATTGAAGGGATCAGGAAAACAAATGATTGAGATATTATAATCACCATCATAATGCCATGACAACAATTATTATTAAAACAGCATTACCATTCCAGTTCAAAATTCAATTATCTGGCAAATTTACCTACCAAGATGATAGTCAAAGACTAAGAAATCTAAGCAGGGGGGCTGAGCCAAGATGGCGGTGTAAAAGCAGCA
>JAQQSW010020249.1:0-10890 GCA_028646575.1 Pseudocheirus occidentalis
TTTTTTTTTTTTTTTTGCTTTTTGAAGGGGAGAGGGCAGGGTAATTGAGGTTAAGTGAATTGCCCAAGGTCACACGGCTGGTAAGTGTTAAGTGTCTGAGGCCAGATTTGAACTCAGGTCCTTCTGACTTCAGGGCTGGTGCTCTATTAACTGCACTACCTAACCGTCCCAGATAAAAGCTCTTAATCAATTTGGAAGGAGTGGAAACCATCGGATGAAATGAAATGATATTACATAGGAAGTGTGTTGGTATTGGTTGAGGAAACTCAGTCACATCTTACGTGACTTGTATAAGCTACCAAACCAGTTTATAACCCAGCATTCTAAGATTGGGCCAGCACAGTGATGGAAACTGCTTTAGCCACACCCTCAAGAAAAAATTGCTTGTGCAGGAGGGAGAGAGCTTTTTACTTTTCACCAGGGGATGACTTTGTGAACTTCAAAAGGTCAGGAGGTTTTGGATTTCTTGTGAATGTGCTGTGAGGATCCCAAGAAGAGCAGTGGCTGATGGCAATGTCTGCCTTGAGTACCAAGGACAAACTAGACACATTGAGGAAAGGCAGCTTTAGGACTCCACAAGGATTCCAGCAGAAAGTTACCTAAGAAGACACCTAATGAGGACTGAGTAAAGGACAGAAAATGCTTTGACCAACCTGAGCCCGTGATTTATCCCTTTCCTGCACATGCTCTTTAAGCCTGATTTCATTCTCCTCTGGATTCTGTATGTTCTTGTGGAAGAGCACCCCTTATTTAGAAGGCTGTTGTTGTATATGAAGCGTTCTTAACTATGCCCCTTTTGTAAATATCTATTTCTAAGAATTAATTAGGTTTGGCTGGTTAATATGAATTGACAAGCAATGGCAGAAGAACAGTGGTGGGGGGGATCATGAGTTAAAAACAAAAAACTTCCCAACGCCTTAAAACCTTGAGAAGATTGATAGCTCTGGGGACCCAGCTTACTAGTGGGGATTGGGAAAGGTGAGCCCAGAACATGTGTCAGATTGACATGAGTTCTCATTACACAGGACAGTAGCTCTATGGAACAGGAGAGAAGGTCAAGCTATATTTGGCCCTAAAACAAAAATACTCAAAGATTTTTTTCTTTTACTGAACCTTCCATGTAGTGGGACTGGCCTGACTTGAGGAAGTCTGCTGATTGTTTAGGTCTGATATCGGAACAAAATGAGACACTTGTAGGTTATTAACCAGTTTAAAAAAAAAGGAGGCCATTTTTTCACTTGTAGGATTATACTTGACTTTCATGGCTGTTGTTGTTTATTACAAACCTGTTATATTTTGCCTTTTGGAATATTGTGTTCCAAGATCTTTTCTTGTTTACAGTAGAAGTTTCCAGGTCTTAAGCGATCCTGACTCTGGTTCCTTGGAACTTAATTTCTTCATTCTAGATGTTTGAATATTTTCTCTTTGCTATGTAGGCTCTGAACTTCAGCTACGACACTGTTGGGATGGTTTTTTGGGGGGCGGGGTTATTTTCAAGAAGTAATTGGTGGATTCTTTCCATCTACTTTGGTCTGGTTCCAATAGATCTAATAGATAAGGTTTATATTTATAATTTTTTTCATGTCCTGTCTAGGCCTTTTTTTTCTCCTTTTTGGAGGACAATTGGGGTTAAATGACTTGTCTAAAGTCACATGGCTAGTAAGTGTGTCAAGTGTCTGACGCCGGATTTGAACTCAGGTCCTCCTGACTCCAGAGCTGTTGCTGTATTCACTGTACCACCTAGCTGCCTCCAGCCTTATTTTTAAATAAAAAAATCATGATTTTTGAAAAGCTTAATGATTTTTAAATTATTTTTTCTTAATTTGTTTTCCAGGTCAATTTTTTTTTATATCAGATATTTTATATTTTTCTTTAGTTTTTTTTTCAATCCTTGTCGCTTATTCGAACATTTCTTTACATCTCTTGCTGTTATATTTGATCTGTTCTAAGTTTCAGTGAGTGTGTAATTTATTGCTTTCTACTCTAAAGTACACATTCTCCTATTTTTTTTCTTCTGGAATTTTTACTTCATCTTTTAAATCTCTCCTTTCTTCTAGGTGTTCATACAATCCCTGTAGAAAATCTAATTTCCCTTAAGTTTCTGCTTGCAGTTACTATGACAACACTCTCTCCTCTGGGGCTAGATTTTGGGGCATCTCTAGATCTGTAATAATTAGAGTGGTTGATACTTTCTTTGGTTTACTTATTTCTCCAGCCTTAATGCCTTAACCGGGGCTCTGCACCAAGGTTGGGGTCACTTACTGTCCCCTGCTATACTTTTGGATGAAGCTGGTTGTCTGTTTGGTCTTAACCTCAGTCACCTGAGTTCCTGTGCTGACCTCAGTCTCCAGGATTTACACTCCCCTGAATTCTTTAGATTCAGACTGCAGGGTCTTCGGGACTCTCTATGACATCTTAGGACAAAGGGTCAGGTAACTCAGAGCCTTGGGTTATGCTGGTCTGAGTGCTACTGTGCTCATACAGATTGTTCCTACTCCCAGTGCCTTAATATTACCCCTGCTGGGTTTCCAACCACATTGGAGATTTCTTGGGGGACGGGAGGGAGGTGGGCCTTTTCTCTGACTACCTTTAGACCCAGAGCCTCATAGACTACAGATATTTCTGGCCCATTTCAGGACACACTGTGAGACTGTCTTCTTGTCTGTGTGGGTTCTAGCTTTGGGTACAGCTTCTTTTTCCTGTCAACTATGAACATTTTTAATTCTGGGAGGGAAGAAGTTGCTACCTTTAGTTTCTCCATAAGATTTCTTGATCATTTTTTGGACTGTTCCGTTGCTTTTCTTTTCTTTCCTTTTTTCTTGTGGCTGGTATAGGTGTGTGGGTATTGATCTGGGGATTTTTCTTTGTGTTTTCTCGAAATGTGTTTTCGATCTTTCTTTTCCTCGGTCATAGTTTTCAAGACATCCAGGGATTCTTAAATGAACTTTCACTGACCTGTTTTATTCAGGTTATTTGTTTTTGATAATTGATACCTTATATTTTCTTCTCTTTTTTTCAGTCTTTTGATTTTGCCTTAATATTTCTGATTTTCTCTGCCAAATTCACATCATTTTTTTCATCAGCAGTCAGTTTCTCCTTGCTGATGAAAATCACATCCAGAGAAGTGGGTCCCCCCTCTCTATGCCTCTCCACCTTTTGAAGGCTGGGACTATCATTGAGGCAAGCCAAGCAATTTATTAGCTGTGATGCTTCTTTTCTATCTATAGAGAGAGCTCTGGCACATTATTGGGTCATTGAAATTCCCATTTCTACCACGTCAACCCTCCATGCCAGGCTTGCAAATGTTTCCCTAACTCATTTCTCTTCCTTATGTCAAATTGCTATATTGTATGCTCTAGTGACAAAATTATTTTTCTTTCTTCCAATATTGATCTTCTACCCATTGCTCTTCACTAAAGAAATCCTTCTGTTTCCGAGATCTCCTTACTGAAATATGTCTCCTTTTCATTCTCTTCTAGGGGAAGCATTCACTTTGAGCATATTCAGGGTAGTTGGCTCTGACCAAGAAACAACTGTCACATATTCTATACATGTCACTGCAAAATGCCCTTAATTCTCTGTACTTTCCAGAAGCTACGTCTTTAGTTCTTTGTCATTCTTGCTAATGTTTCCTGTGTTTAGCTCTCTTGGAGAACTGCAATGAAGCTACTGAAGAGTTTTGAGTGAACGCATCATATCTGTGCAATAGAAAGAATTCTCCAGTAGCAATGTGAAAGAATGGAATGAATACAGGCACACCATTTAGATTACTACAATAGTTCAATTGAAGAGATAGATTCTAGAAATTTATTTTGGAGGTAGAATCAACAGGACCTGCAAATGATTTCATGTGAATTGAGAAGGATGAGTTAGAAATGACTATGAGGTTCTTAGGTTTGGTGACCTGGAAGATAGTAGTATGATCACAAGAGATATAGAAGTTAGGGGGTGGGTAGGTGGCACAGTGAGTGAATAGAGCACCATTCCTGGAGTCAGAAGGACCTGAGTTCAAATCCAGCCTCAGACACTTACCTAGCCATGTGACTTTGGGCAAATCACAACTCCAACTGCCCTGCTTTCCCCCTTTAAAAATAAAGAATAAAAAGAAGGTAAGAAGATGGTGTAGGGTCTTTATTTGCTTTTCCTTTTTTATGTGAAGTTAAGATATATAAACATGTTGAATTCATGACATTGGCAAAATATTATGATGAAAATTCCTAGGAAGTACTTGAAAATTCAGAATTAGAATTCTGAAGAGATTTTGCAGGTAGAGTTAAGAGATTTGAGAGTCATCTGCATAAGAAGCAATACTTAAAGTCCTAGCAGTAGAAGAGATCATCAAGGAAGAGAATGACTGGAGAGAATAGGACAGCTTTGGAGGGCACCTACACTTTATTTAGGGTATTCTTTAGAGAAGAACTAGGAAAGAGCATTTTCCTGAAGTCAGGGAAACAAGGTGGAAAGGGCCATCAATATTGAATGCCACAGAAAATTCATTGGCTGTGTAGATAATGAGTGATGTCGGAGAGAGTTATTTCAGGGTAGTCATAGTGAAGAGAGTTAGATCTCAGGGTTTTGAGGCAGGAGTAGGTGTTGAAATGGAAACACCAAGAATAGGCTATTCTTTCTAGATGTTTGGCACTTGTGTGGAATGACAACTACACGACAACAATTTGAGGAAGTGTGGGAAAATATGTTATTAAATTGTTCTGAAAACCTTATTCATTATTGCATTGTTTGAAACAAGCTTTGTGTGGCTAGAAAATTGTCTTACGCAAAAGCTTCTTTTTGAGATCAGAGATGCTCCAGGGAAACCTGATGACTGTGAGGGATGCTTAGATCTCATTCATTGCTTGTTTTGGATTCAGGTCTCGTTTTGGGTGCCCCCAAAACTCGTGTTTTAGTTCTTACCCAAAGCTTGTGTTTTGGGTTCCCCAAATTAGCTTGAATATTTATACTTGCTGATCTGTATCTATATCTGTCTTTCTTTTGAGACAATCAGGTAAGTGACTTACCGAGGGCCACACAGCTACTTAGTGTCTGAGGCCAAATTTGAATTCAGGTCCTCCTGGCTCCAGGGTCATTCGCTATACCATTTAGTTACCTGATACAGGGATAGATATAGACAGAGACAGAGACAGAGATAGAGACAGAGACAGAGATAGAGACAGAGACAGAGATAGAAACAGAGACAGAGATAGAAACAGAGACAGAGACAGAGATAGAGATAAAAACACATGTATGTATGTATATTATATATGTATATGTGTGTATACATACGTGTGTGCTTGTATGTACGTCTCAAACTCCCTCCCTCTGGAAAGTACCTGTGCCTATAAGTGACCAGTCAGGCAAATGCCATCACACCCTTATCTAGGCTCTCTTCTCTGCCAAACAACCTGATAAAATCTTTCAAAAACAATGTCAGATTGGGGGGTTTGTAACTAACAGGAATAACAGGGTAAAGAGAGAGAAGAGAGTAGGGATGGAGTTGGGGCCTACCTCCTTCAGGGAGATTGTAAAATCTCAGTTTGCAGGAAATGCTTGTTCTTTAAATATACAGTCTCAGGGTCTAATGTATACAGTAAGTGCTCACGTTTGCTGGCTAGCATCCGTTGTTTTCATTTGAAACCCCTTTCCTCTTGTTCTGTTTTTAAACTTAAAATACTAAGTGGTCAGCCTTGCCTCCAGATTAAATTATTCAAGTTATTTTAATGTTTCATCAAAGGTCTTATTTCTCGTCTCCTTAGCAATTATGCCAAAATTAGAAATATAGCCCTAACGTATCATGCTGTATTTGTTTTTCTAGCTGAAATACCTGCTGATAAGCATTTGAATAAGAGACATTTGGCATCATAATGTCTCTTTGTGCATCTTCTCACAAGGAGTTTTCTCAGCTGCTCCCCATTCAAGATATTGCATGTAACAAAGCCGAGATCAAAAGCTCACCATCTGGCCTTAGTTCTCCTGCTCCCTACAACTGCAGCCAAGCAGTCCTGCCCCTGGAACACAGTCCCCTTTATATTCCTTCATCTTATGTCGAAGGCTGCCATGAGTATTCAGCAATGGCCTTCTATAGTCCCACCGTGATGAATTACAGCATCCCAAGCAGTACCAATGATTCAGAAGGTGGAGCCGTCAGACAGACAACCAGCCCCAATATATTGTGGCCAACTCCCGGACACCTGTCACCTTTGACACTGCACTGCCAGTCGTCCCTCTTATATGCAGAACCCCCAAAAGGCCCCTGGTGTGAAGCTAGAGCAGTGGAACACGTGTTGCCTGTGAGCAGGTAAGTGGAATCCAGCTTCTGACTTGGCGTCTTTGCTGCTGTTTCATGTGACTGTGTTTTGGTGAATATGAGGCAGTTTACATATTTTTAGAGTTTCAGTGAGACATGGAGTGATCTGTCTCTTTTCTGTATAGATCCTATGCATTCTTCCAGAACTAGCTCTATGTCTTCCGTTTCCATTGAATCTCATGGATTTCCCTTTCCTTTCGACTACCAAAGCGTGTGCAGTTAGTACTATGTATGCTATGTAGCACTGTTATGTACTGTTTATTGTACATTGCTGTTTGATGTACAAGCCTTGTATTTCCAATGGGACTGTAAGCTTTCTAAGGGCAAGAGCACAGCTTATTCTTATTACCTCCCCTTAACAGATTATTCAGCATGTAGGAGGTAGCCAATAAACGATGTTCTAGCTGGTTTCAATAGTACATGTTAACTTACTAGAAAGTGAACTGTAACTAAAAATGAACTCTCAGTACACACACACAAATATATACACATGTATATTTCCAAAAGTCTTACTGCCAAGATGTTGGGGATATCTTGTATATATTATATATCATAGTACATATTACATATACCTATTATATTGAATATGTTATATATTAAATTATATATAGCTATCACATATAATATATACATACAATATTATATATAAGAGGTGTGTGTATGTATACATATATGTGTGTATGTGTGTGTGTGTGTATAAATACACATAATATAGAGGGATACACCTTAGGAAAAAGTTATATGACCATGAGTTAGTCTTTTTACATAATGCAATACTCTTAACTATAAATACGCTTTGACTCTTCAGAGCCTTAAGTCTTTCATCTGTAAAGTAAGAGTAATACCAGTATTGTATATCATCTTCCAAGTGGTAAAAGTTTTGAATAGCTTTGGTATTTCTCTTCCAGATTCTCCCTATGAGGTTGTTTTGGGTTTTTTCCCTTTTTTGGCATGATTTTCCTTTGACTATGTTCTCTAAAAAACATGAACTCTGTAAAATCATGCCAGCCTTCTTTTGATCTGAAATATGTTCTTAACCATTGGAGTCTGTGGTAAATTGAAGAACCTTGTTTCCTTAGGTATTATCTAGGCTTTCATATGTAATTCAAAGTTTATCAAAGTGTTAAACTCATCACCATAGGGCTGCTGCGGGGCCTACAAAATAACATGATTAGAAGGTAAAGCCTGGGTAATGTAAATTGGGACACCAATTCACAGTGGAATTCATGTGAACTGATCCAACCATTCTGGAAAGCAATCTGGAATTATTCCCAAAGAGTTTTTTAAACCCAGCAATACCACTACTAGGTCTATTTTTGAAGATGATAAGAGAAAAAGGAAAAGAATGTTTAGAACAGCTCTCTTTGTGGTAACAAAGAACGGGAAATTGCAGGGATGCCCATCAATTGGGGAAGGGCTGAACAAGTGATATGTGATTGTGATGGAATATTACTGTGCTAAGGAAAGTGATGAGCTCAATGATTTTAGTAAAAGAAATGAAAGATTTTTTGGAAAAGAGGGTAAAGCCTGGAAATGTTAGGCAAGGACCTAGTGAGGGGAGGAGAATGGTTCATATGGTATGTATGAGTACACAGCTGCCACCACCAAAAACCATGTTTGAATTCCTGCAATTCCGACGTCCCAGATCTTGAAACACCCTCAAGAATCCTGCCCTTCTGCCCTTCGAGAAACGCTTGTTCAGAAGACTTATGTCTTTTCTCCACCTCGCCCCACCAAGCAGTCACTTCTCTTGTAGCCTTGTTAAAAGATAGTGCTATGAGTAATGATTTTATTTTTTCTCTTAAACTCACTAATTGAAAGCTCTGTATTCCTTTATTAATTGGTTCAGGCCAATTATCTCTTTAATGTGTCAGTGTTTTGGAATTTTATTTTCTTTGAAATAAAGTGATATATGAATTCTATTCCTTAATTCTAATGGGAAAGGTGAAAAAAATAGGCTTCATTTACCTAATTTTTTTTTAACAGAGACCTCATGGTAAAGCAGATAGAGTTAATTGGGAACAAAGAAAATCTGGGTTCAGGCTCTTTCTTCATACTTAACAGTTGTGTGAAATGGGCTGTTGTCTAAGACTAAAAGTTAAGGGAGTTCCCACGTAGGAAATGCACTGTGTATAGTAAGTACAAAGTGAAAATGAAAAATAAGTCATTACCTAGAGGCAATATAGTACAGTGGAAAGAGAGGAACTTTGAGAGAAAGGACCCAAGTTCAAATTCCAAGTCTGCCACTTGCTCCATAAGTGACTTTAGACAAGGTATTTCTCTGTGAGTCAGTTTCTTTGTCTGTAAAATAAGGGGGTTAACAGAGAGCCTATGAGGTTCCTTTCAGCTATAATTCTATGAACCTGATCTAAGCCAATAGCTAATTGTGTTAATTTAGACTCTAGGGTGATTTGAGGGTTTTTTAAAGCCCAAATAGCCTTATTTGGCTATTCACGTTGGATTCTTATATATTTGTGCTAGTTTCATGTGTAGTTTTATAGTATCCCTTCTGGGTTACTCCTCCAATTTATGTCCGCTACTTTGGGCTCTAGGAGTAATCCTAAGGTACTTCTAAACTGATAGTGCATAAGCTCCCATCAGTATCCTTCTTATTAACAGTTAGCCGTGGGGGGAGGGGCTCGTGAAGCATACATCTCAGTAAAGGGACAGGTACAGGGTAGAGAACAAAACAAGGGGGGGGGGTGCAGGATAGGAAGGAGGGACATACAATTAACCTCTCACAATTTGCTCACCATGGAGATGTCCTGTGTAATTACACAGGTACAGCCTGTATCGAATTGCTGCTCCACCCAGTGGGAATGGGTGACAGGGGAAGAATTGCAAGAATCTAGTATTTAAAGCTATACAATCAAATTTTTAAAATTAAAAAAAAATTAAAATTAAAAAAAAAAACCAAAAAAAACCAGTTAGCCAGCACGCAAAATTAGCTCATAACAAAGGTAATTCTTTTAATGAGATGGTAAGGACAGTAGCTACAAAATGTTCTTCCCATAAATCTGTGACACATTCTTCTATATATACACACAAATAGAAATGTCTATGACATGAGGGAATGCAAGGGTTCCATATATCCCTAAAATATTCAAAGCAGCACTATTTAAAGTGGCAAAGAACTAGAAACAAATTATGTACCTGTTGATTGAGGAATGGTTAAACACATTATGATATATTAATGTGATGGAATTTTGCTGCACTGTAAGAAAAGATGCACATGAATTAAAAGAAGCTTGGAAAGACTTAAATGAACTGATACAGAATGAAGTAAGGAGAAACAGGAAAACATTACTTACAATACTACCACAATTTTTTTCACAATATAAAGATATATTTAAAATAAAATAAAGGACGAAAAACTGGATAGAAAGAGATGTCTAATTTTCCTGCCGAGAAATGGTACAAAAATCATGAAATTACAAACATCTGTGGTCTTGCTTCTGTCCCTTAGGCTCCTGTAGATGATCTGTGTGGGCTGGGCCTGTCCCCAAAAGCCAAAGGCAGGATGGAAGTCTTCATTTCCTCCTTCCATTCTATTTTGAAGTCATAATTTCCAGCTTAAGGTAGAAGAGCTGGCATTAAAGGACCAGGCTCCTGAGAAAAATGAGGGCCCCCAGGAATAATCTTAATGAAAAAATGACAACCAAAAGAAATGGAATACTGTCATTATAATGATCAAGGTTGTTCCTGAAAATGATTTAAAAATATACCTCTCTCTTTACTAGGAATGGAGGTCTATAGGTATGGCACATTGTATGTGCTGCCAGACTTATGTTGATGTGTTATTACTTTTTTTTCTGGAGGGCAATTGGGGTTAAGTGACTTACCCAAGGTCACACAGCTAGGTTTTTTTTTTTGGGGGGGGGTAGAGTGTCTGAGGCCGGATTTGAACTCAGGTCCTTCTGACTCCAAGGCCAGTGCTCTATTGACTGCGCCACCTAGCTGCCCCTGTTGATATGTTATTTAGCTGTGCTCAACTGCTGCTTTTCCCTTCACTTCTGTCTATATTCTATATAGATATATCTACAGATACAGAGCTATGTCACATTTATATCTATAAATATGACTATATATCTTTTTCTATAGCCATATAGACATACAGCTATCAATATATGTATACATATATATTTATTTATATTAATTTGGTTTGCTGAGGATCGCAGAAGAGACTAATATATACAGAAATGGAGGTGATGTAAAACCAAAACTCATCAATAGAAATTATTAAGTCAAAACAAAGTGGAAGTCTCTTCTGTCTTTGGTAAATTCACTTTGGAGCATTTAGGGCAAGACACTGAAGACAAAGTTGTGTCCCTTCATCTTTAGTGAAGGAAATACCCACATCAATGAAATCATCAGTCCACTGAAGGGTTTGGCTATGGATGCCACTAGCATGTTCCAAAGCCATCTTTTCAAGTACGAATGGGGGGAAAATTCTGGCCTCCTCCTCCTCTCCTCCTCTTCCTCTTCCTCCTCCTCCTCCTCTTCCTCCCCCTCTTCTTCCTCCTCCTTCTCTTTCTCCTCCTCCTCCTCCTCCTCCTCCTCCTTCTTCTTCTTCTTCTTCTTCTTCTTCT
>JAQQSW010020250.1:0-10890 GCA_028646575.1 Pseudocheirus occidentalis
ATATGTATATATATATATATATATGCAAACAGAAATCATACATCTATTTTATAGTTATTCACCTAATAGATTACATTCAGCATATCTAACTCTGGCATTTATAGTCAAACGTGAGTGTGTCTATTAGTGGGAAAACCAATGATAATAACATAAATATGTCCAAAGCTGATATGAATAAAACACTGTCATGAAATACGGTCATAGTTTCTTAAAGAAAAGATCCATTAAAAACCATACACAAAGGCCTCAATTTCAAGTTCATGGCTACAGCTACTAAAATTAATTTTATGATTGAACTCTACAAACAGCCAATCACCCACAACATTCTGGGAAAAAGGTACTGTATCATTTCCACTGCAAAGTCCAAACTGAAATCTCAGCTTCAGAGGATTAGGCTGGATTCCCTCTAAGCACCTCTCATGAAAAATTAAAAATGTTAAAACAGAAAAGAAAAATAATTTTACAGCTGGAATAGACTTTAAGAACTGCCCTAACCAAAAGTTTCCTATAGCTAATCATTAGTAGAGTTTTATTTGAAACATTGGTATCTAGTCTAATTATTCTCTTTCTTTATCTTGTCTGTTTTTCCATCTCTCTCTCTCTCCCTCTCTCTCTGTATCTCCTTTCAACTTAAATTCCAACAGAAGGAGCTTAGAGCCCTCTAATATGAATAATGTATGAGATGAAGCATTAATGTTCTATGAACATTGTAATATATTTCCATTTTTTGATGGAAATGATGATTCTGAAATGGTGAATTGTCATAATTCAAACAATATGAGAATGATTCAGGTGAAGATTTGCAATGCATTGCCTGATATGTTGTAATTAAAATTTTTGTCTGTGGATGCATAATATGTATCAAATCATAGGATCATATGATCATAATGTTTAGAGTTGAAAAAAAAGTATTGAGAGGTCATCAAGTCCAGTCTCCTTATTTTATAAGGAAATAACCTGAGGTCATGACAGATTAAGTGAATTGTATATGGTCACAAAGATAACATGCACTCAAGTTAAGACTTGACTCTAGGTTTTCCAGATCTCCAAACTAGTCCAGAATTCATGTTTCCATTCTGCCTTTCATGGAATGATTGTTGCTATTATTGTTAATGATTAACTACTTTTAAAACTTATTCTTCATCTATAATTTTATTGGTAGAAAGAACTCCTCTCAGTTCTGATTCCTTATTGATTTATGGAAGAGTTAATTCACTCAAAATTCAGACTAGCCCAAGTACTGTGGTATCATGGAAGAGTTTTCATTAATTCAATATTTGATTTTGATTTTTAAAAATATTAAAATTTTCCCTAAGAAAAAAATCTATTTTCTCTATAACTTGCTTTTACATTCTTCCTTGGGAAAAACAAAACAAATAAAAAACTACAAACAAAAGCAACTCCAAATACATATATATATATATATATATATATATATGTATATATGAATATATATTTATATATATTGGATTTAGGGTGAATTATTTGCCAGTGCAATATTTATTTGGGGATGTTGTCTTCATAAATTGTTTATGAAACCAATGATGAGGTCACAAATGCTGTCCATTAGCTTAACCCAATATATTTTGACCAATTACTGCTTTCAAAGCTTTGAAGGTCACAATGAAGATGAGGCTACACTGATTATGCTATCAGATATGAGATATTTGTCATTGACTGCTTAGGATTGCTTAATTTGGCAAGGTTTCTCTGGTTTCATTGAACATGTCTGGAGTTTAGGAAAAGAAAGGTCATTATTTGGGAACTTAATTGGCTTATTTTAATTTAGTATGTAGTCTCTAGTTGTGGCCTCAATTAATTTAAGAGAGAGTTTTGGACAAGTGATTGCTATGTTCTATTTTACAAACTTAATTCTTATTTTCTTCCTATTGTTGGGTAGAGAAATGGCACAGTCCATAGAGAGTAATGTGTTATTATGTACTTTATTTTAAATGCATTAACTCACACACAGGTCTCATTCTTTCTCCTAATTTCTCTCAAGAATGATGATGTCTTCAACAAAAATAGAGTGCTTCAATTAAAAAAAAAAGCTTTTGGAGGTAGGAGTGGCCCATGATATGTAAATCCTGGTAGAAAGAGTTGGTGGAAGAAGCCAGAGAAGTGTAGAAAACTTGATCAGGAGATGTTTATGAAGATTCTCTAGCCCAGTTCCAGGAAAGCCCAGAATCCTATGCATAGGATCATAGACCTAAAGCTAAAAAAGAACTCAGAGGCCCTTCTGTTCTAATTCTTCAATTTTACTAATTAGGAAACTGGACCTCAGATGAGTAAATTGATCTGGTCATCATAAAGATAAGGAAACAAAAGTCTCTATAAAGGGAAATGATTTTCACAAAATTAAGTACCCAATTAATCTTGGGACTGAGAAATCAATATACTTTTTTCCTCAATAAAAGCACACATAATTAATATTGTCTATTTTGAGTTATTGGAGTCACTAGGTAAAAATTAGTGTTAGAGGAAAAAAAGTTAGCAAACTAGAAAAATTATAGACTTGAGAAGTCAATTTCTGCTTTCTCTATCAGTTTCCCCCCCCCCAAAAAAATAAAATCCTCAGTTTAACATTTTATAAAGAAATACACACACTGCAACAATGCCTACATGGGTACGTGAGAAAAGCAGTGATATACAAGTCCAATTGCAAAGCTCTGCAGTTTCTCATTTTGATTCTGTGGTAAAAGTCTGAAAAACAGATGGAATGATATTCTAAAGGTCAGGTGATGTAGGCAAGTCTGTAAAAACATGACGTTTCCTGCCAAACTGGGGTTAAGGGTGTTTCTAGGCTCAATGAGGTTATAGGTGAAGATAAAAGGCTATTCTCCCACCCTTAGAAACACATACTTAGTAAGATTAGTAGATCTTTAGCTTTATAATCAGAACAATTCATTCTATTGATAATGACCTATCACAGTGCTTTATTACTGAACACGAAGCTTTTTGGCTTGGCAACTGCATATATTAGTAGCCTCATTACAGAGTGATATTGGCATACAATTTATCTTCAGGTACAGCAGCATGCTCTCTGAGACAGGGAAGAACGTTATTTTCTGTATGTGCTTAATATCATAAAGACTTCAGCCTGGAAAATGTAATTTTGTTTTGGGGTCTCATGCTGAGGAATTGTGGGTGATGGAATTGTTTTGGCCTCAGTTTGAATGAGAGCTAGCTACATATATAATTCTCTTCAGTTCAGTGACTCATCTAATGCATAGGTGATTATTCACTCAAATGATCTCTTAGTCACTTCAGTGTTCAAAGCCCTGATACTCCCAGATGTTTCAGAATTTGGCATACTAAACACTAAACCAAACCAAAAGAACATCAACAACAAAGCAATCAATCAATTAACAAATTCAACCTTTAGGGGTGACAAAAACAAGAGATTGAGAGACTACTAATGTATATATCACTAGAAATTCAAATACCAAAAAAAGGAGTTCAGTATATGAAGTAGAAAAAAGAATGGGACTCAATAAAGATCTCATCCAATCATATCGTTTTACAGAGGAGAAAAGTCAGTTTCAAAGAAGATCTTAGTTGACTAGTGAAAAGATACATAAAGGAGAAAACATATTCAAGATAAGGGATATGAGAGTGCTTTGATAAAGCTGAAAATGTTCAAATGTCAAGTTGGAATATTAAGACATTGATGTGTCATTCTGATTTTCTGTATCTTAAAAATGATGTTTAAACTGATATTTATATTTCTTCCCTACTCTTCCAAACCAAAGAAAAGGAAAGGATAGAGAAAAACAAAGATTTCTTTTTAAGGATTATGTTTATGCCAACATAACAAAACAAAGATTTTCCCTAAAACTCTAGCACAGATTGATACTTCAGTGAAACTCTTTGGTCTTAGTTATCTTCACGGGGACAGATCAGTATCTCTCTGTGCCTTCTCTGACTACAAAATTTTAATTTGTTCTTTCTGCAAACCATTAGCAATATATTGTACTAATGAACTATAGTTTTTCTTCAGGTTCTTTAATTTTTTAGAGACTTGAATTCATCAGTCTAATCACACATTTTTTTCTTTTTTATTTAGTGTTTTATTTTCCCCAATTACATGTTAAAATAATTGTAACATCCATTTTTAGAATGTTGAGTTCAAATTCACTCCCTTCCTTCCTCCCTACCCCTCCTCACTGAGAAGAGAAGCAATTCAATATAGATTATACATGTGTAGTCATGCAGAACACTTAAATAAAAGTCATATTGTTATCAATCTGTCTCATCTCCCCCTCTTCCCCTCCATTATAAAATAGTTTTCATGTCTCTTTTACATGAGGTAATTTAGTCAATTCTACCCCTTCCTTTTTATTTCTCCCAGGACATTCCTTTCTCACCCTTTAATTTCTTTTTATATATCATCCCCTCATATTTGACTCACCCTATGCCCCCTATCTGTCTTTCTACCTTTATTTCCTGCAACTTCCATAATACTGAGAAAGGTACCATGAGTTACAAATATAAGCATTCCATGTAGGAATGTAAACAGTTCAAATAAATCCCTTATGATTTCTCTTTCCTGTTTACCTTTTAATTCTCTTCATTCTTGTATTTGAAAATCAAATTTTCTATTATTTTCTGTTCTTTCCAACAAGAATGCCTTAAAGGACTCTATTTTGTTGAATATCCATTTTCCCCCCAGAAGTATTATTCTCAGTTGATTCTCTGTTTTAATCCTAGCTTCTTTGATTTCCAGAATATCATATTCCAAATCCTTTGATCTCTTCAAGCAGAAGCTAGTAAATCTTGTGTGTTAATGTCATTGCATTTCTACAATACTCAAATTGTTCCTTTCTAGCTGCTTACAATATTTTCTCTTTGACCTGGGAATGCTTAAATTTGGTGACAATATTCCAAGCAGTTTTCCTTTTGAGCCCTCTTTTAAGAGGTGATTGGTGGATTCTTTCAATTTCTATTTTCCCCTCTCATGGCAGTTTTCCTTGAATGAATATTCCTGAAAGATTATGTCTAGTTTCTTTTTTTAATCATGGTTTTCAGGTAGTTCAATAATGTTTAAATTATATCTCTTTATCTATTTTCCAGGTCAGTGGTTTTTCCAGTGAGATATTCCTCAATGTCATCTATTTTTTCATTCTTTTGGTTTTGGTTTATAATTTCTTGATTTCACAAAAAGTCCCTAACTTCTATTTGCCCCATTCTAATTTCTAAGGATTTTATTTTCTTCAGTGAGCTTTTGGGTATCTCCTTTTCCACTTGGCCAATACTGCTTTTTAAGCATTCTTCACCTCATTCATTTTTGAACCTCTTTTGCCATTCGAGTTAGTCTGTTTTAAAGTGTTATTTTCTTCAGTATTTTGGGGGGTCTACTTTAGTAACCTGTTAACTCATTTTCCATGATTTTCTTGCATCACTCTCATTTTTCTTCCCCATTTTTCTTTTACTTCTCTTATTTGATTTTCAAAATGCTTTTTGAGCCCTTCTAAGGCCTGTGACCAATTCACCCTTTTCTTGGAGGCATTTAATGTAGGAGGTTTGACTTTGTTGTCTTCTTCTGGTTATATGTTTGGATCTTCCTTGTCACCAAAGTAAGATTCTAGACTTTTTATGCTGTTTTTTCATTTTCCCAGTCAAATACTTTACTTTCTAGCTCTTTGTCAGAGTAAGACTTTGTTTCTAGTCGGGGTGGTGGTCAGAGTGGGTTTGGGTGGGCTGTCCCAGACTTCAGGGATTTTGTATCAGCTCACTGAACCCCACTACTTGTGGACCCAGAGCACCAGAAGCAGCAGCAGCTGCTGCTGAACTGCCATTCTTCTCCCAGCCTAGTCTGAAAAACCTTTTCTTTTGGCCTTCCAGGCTGTCTTAGACTGGAGATCAGTTTCGCTCTGTCCTTTTGTGGGTTCTGCAGTTCTAGAATGTGTTTAGGGACATTTTACAGGTATTTGGAGGGGTTTGGGGATATCTCAAGTCAGTCTCTGCTCTTACTCTGCCATCTTGACTCCTTCCCTCCTCTCCCTCCCCCCCATTTTGCTTCTTAAGGCAGTCTTCTCCTCATTGATATTTTTGGACCACTTTTTCCATTTGATATAGTCTGTTTTTAAAGTGCTTTTTTCATCAGCATTTTTTTGTGTCTCCACCAAACTGTTGACTCTTTTCTCATGATTTTCTTCCATTACGCTGATTTCTCTTCTCATTTTTTCCCTCTACCTCTCTTACTTGATTTTCAAAATCTTTTTTGAACTCTCCCATGGCCTGAGATCACTTCATCTTTTTTTGGAGGCTTAGGATGTAGGAGTTTGGGCTTTTGCTCTCTTCTTCTCAGTGTGTATTTGATATTCCTTGTCACCAAAGTAAGTTTCCATAGTCAGAGATTTTTCTCTCATTGTTTACTGGAGTCAGGGAAATAGTAAAGACTATTAGTTGACTTTTAACTACTTGTTAAAGTAGGACTCTGCTTCCATGATGGAGAGGTAACTTTGCCAAGCTTCTGGGGTTTTGTGTAGCTGTTTTCAGAGATACTTCTAGGAACTTCTAAGTTTTCAGTTTTCCCAAGATGTTATGATCTAAGGAAAGGTGTTTTCTACTCTCCTGACCTGTGCTCTGATCTGTGAGAAACCCTTTTTTCTGCCCTGGAATTGCAAGGACGTTCTCCTGCTCCACTGTGACTGCAAGCTCTGATGTGCTAGTGCTCCTTGCCCTGGGATTGTCACTCAGAGCTGCAACCAGGATCCAAGAATGAGCAAAGCAATAGAATCTTTACACAGTGCTAGGAAGGAGGCCTCTGTAATATTCTTCTGACTAGTTGTTCGATCACCTGACCATTTGTGGTCTGAGAGCTTTGGAACCAGATAATGTAGCTGCTGATTTATTTACTCCCAATTCCTGCCCCTGGTTTGCTGGGGTCAAGGCTGTGCTAGTGAAGCCTCTACTGGGCTGTACTCTACCGTCTCCAACATGCAATAGATCATTCCTGCTAACTTTCTAAGTTGTCTTTGGTCTCTGTGGGCTGACAATTCTGGAAACTGCCACTTTTGCCAGTGATTCAGTAACCCTGAGGCCTGCTCTGTATTTTTTGGGCCTGGGCTGGACTGTAAAATTCTCTCATCCCAGTACAGCAAAACTTTCCTGTCAATCCTCAGGCTGTCTTGCATTGGAATTTTTTTTCACTCTGTCTTTTTGTTTGTTCTGCTCCTCTAGAATTTATTTAGTCACTTTTAGAAGATATTTGGGGGAGTTTGAGGGAGAACTCAGATGAGTTCCTGCCTTTACTCTGCCATCTTGGCTCCACTCTCACATTTACTTTCAAGCTTATCAATTCATGAAGCACTAGACAGGATTTAATATCCGTTCTCAGCTGTTCTCTTTTCTTGTGCAGAAACTACTTGTAGCTCCAGATTATGTTGAATGTAAGCATCATGGTTTTGTGGGAGTTACTATTTGGGAGCCCACATTTACTGAATCTCAATAGGTATAGATGTTGAAGGGATTAGAGGGAAGGTGTGGAACACCTGCGTCCATATGCTACCTAATTTTCATGTACCTCCAGGCTCTCTAAATGGAGGCATTTCCAAAGGCTAAGAAGCTACACCTCAAAGCATACTACTACTTACAAGCATAATCCAGACTCATGCTCCACAGTTATTTCATTAACTAATCACTCTCTCCCTCACTAATATCATGAGTCACTCCATTCCTGATGTTAATGCTTAATTCATACTCTCTTTCATGTATACTTCAACACAAGGCCACAAATATCCATGGGTTCCCTTCCAACTATCCTATATCTGCTCCACCAGGACAGCAGTATCAGGAAAAAACAAAAACAAATAAACAAAAAACCATTTTGCCCACCAGAAGTGAGGAGCTAATCATACCTCCTGGCCTAAACTTTCTTGCCTCATGAGATAGCTACAGTCTCTTCAGTCTATCTCACCTCCCTCTGTTTTACTTTGTTTTATTCATCTAATTTTCTCATTTTGAATGACCTTGATCATATAATTTACATCATTTCTTACATGTAATTATCTTTGGTAATATATTATAGCCTACTTAAACTCATTCTACGGTTTTCATTGCAATATTTGTCAACAAAAATTTTGTTTCTTTTGATATTCTAGTATTCCATGATTGGAAACCAATTTATTTTAGAAATTATACAGTCCAAAGTGTTTATTGTACAGATGATAAAGGACAAAAGAGGGAAGAATGTTTAGAGATTAAGTGATCAATAATTTTTGAAAGAAAATCTATGAACTCTTTTTTGTGTGATAGAAGATGTATCTGTTTGATACTTTATAAACACCACAAGCTCAGAATCCTATAATTTGTAAATATTTATCCAAATTAAATGAAATTCAGGATTTAAATTTATAATGTGTTATACAGCACTTTAAAATTTATAAACCACTTTATATTCATTAACTTATAGGAGCCACAACCATTCAAATGGAGTAACAACTAAGTCTATTATGACCTTTATCTTACAGGTTTAAAAAAAACAAACAAAAATAAAACAAAATCCTTAAGGTCAGAGAACAGTTAAGTGACTTGTCCAGTCCCAGATCTTCCTGAATCAAAATAGATTTAGTTATTTTGGCTATATAATGGCAATATCAGGATATTTGAAACCATCAAAACAACTAAATTTTAGTTTGATTTTAAGCACCTAAAATAACAGTCTAAAGACGATTGCCTCCTGGGAAATGCCATCATTAAAGAGAGAAGCTATTGTGACAAGCAGGAACTTGAAAATTCTTTCCTTTTCCCCAAACTGAATACATACCAATATTGACTTTTTAGTATATTCTGGTCCAGTTAATTGTTCATCTGCAGCACCTCTACAAGATATACCTATACATTGATTGAAATACTAAATGGACTTTTGATTTTCAAATGCTATAAATCAGAACTTGATTTATTGTTTGGTTAATTTCCAGACTCAAGAAATTGATAGATAAAATGTTAATAATACAGATTAAACTTAAAATAACATTATGTGTAGCTTTTTCTAGATAGTTGATGTTAGACATCAATTGTTAGCAGCACAGCACTGCTAACACTATGTTAGGCAGGGAATTAGCCAAGGTAAAAAAACATGTTCTTTGTCCTCTAAGACCTTAAATCCTACTTACATGTGTTGCTAAAATAAAAATTTAATGAACTCAAGTAGAGCAAATGTTACAAATTTTTATGGAGACAGCTTAAGTAGACAAATTTAGCTTGCTTCGTGTTATTTTTCTAGATTACTCCCTTGTACCTAAACATATTTATTCCAGAATATGATTATTTCCAGGGCTGAGGCTCATTCAGAAGCGGAAGATTAGTCAGAAAGGTATAATACTGATCTCCCAGGACAGATGAAAATATTAAAATATGATTTTTCAACAGTACATATGAGGAAAAACTTATACTGAGCTAGTTATATTACAATATATTATAGTAGTATATTAAAATATTTTTATTTTTCATTACATAATGTTTTAAATAACATCATGTTAAAATTAGAAAAGTCAGAATTTGGTGATAATGATGCTGATGCTGAAATAAGCTACCATTTATAGACTGCTTAAAGGTCTGCAAAGTACACTACATTTATTATCTCAGCTGATCAAAAACCATGGGAAGGTCCTATGATTGTTATCACCACTTTACAGATGAAGAAACTGAGATTCAGACTTTTCTGAGGCCAAATAGTGGCTTGAACTAGTTCACAAACTTACTCTGAATCAGGTTTCAAACTTAATTTTCCCTGCAAACTAACTCTAGCCTAAATAAACCTTCTTTATAGTACTTAACATGCTCTCAGGCAACAATTACACCATTAATAAAGACATAAATTGACTTTTTTTTCATTCCTAACTTATGATATCATTGGTGGTGTCCTTTTAATAATGCGAATTTGTACCCATTCAGCAACTTAATCTTGCAAAATTGTCTGAGACATGAAGTTTCTGCTACTTGTCCAAGTTCACACAATTAGGATGTATTAGAAGTACAACTTGAACTTGCATCTTCCTGACTTTGAGGCCCCACAACACACTACTAGCAAATGGTTGAAATTCACTCATTCTGACTTCAAAGTTAATACTCTCTATTTTGTTACAGTTCATAAATAATAGACAACAATTTTGCATATGACTTGTTAGCTTCTCAAATATTTTAGTCATATGAGTCCTATGGGGTACTTAATATAGGTATTATTACCCTTATTTTACAAATGAGAAAACAGTGACCAAAAATGAAGTGACTTTCCAAATCTTAAAATAGTGAACAAAAGAGGTGAAATTCAAAATTACCATGATGATACTTTTGCATTGTCTCATGCTGTTTAGAGGATGAAAATTTTTCACATAGCAACAGATAACAAAAACATGTTTATTCTTACCAAAAGAAATAGTGTTTCACTTGACTTGTCTTTTATATTTCCTCATGCTATTATAACAAAATATTTTTTCTTCCAAATAACCTTAGTAAATAGATGGTCTCTCTACACATTAGTATAAGTGCCTTCCACTAATCTCTATTTCAGGTAAGATGATTGGGCCATCTGAACCGAGATGCTATTGATATTCCATTTTCATAGTCAGAATTCTTAGTTTTATAAAATATGTGTTATCTGTAAGAAGTGATAAAACTGAAGGCAATGAAGTATCCAAACTATAGAGACTTCCTTGGCATCTTTAAAAATCCCTGATTCAAATGAGAATCATGAAAGTATTTGAATATCTCCTTCCATATTGTTATTTCAAAGATGGAATCATTCATAGGATCACCATTAAAATTAGAAAAATACAAAACAGAAGGAAATTCATTATATACTTAATAAAAAGGCTAAAAGCAAATCACTCATTGTATCAATAATGAGATATTCACAACACCCATGATGGTTATGAATATGTTGGT
>JAQQSW010020251.1:0-10890 GCA_028646575.1 Pseudocheirus occidentalis
GAAACTAAAGTTAATGGTTACCCCAGGAGTGGAAGATCAGTATATTGTGAATTGTTGATTGAATCAACTCCCTCTTAGGGAAACTAGGTCATTCCTTTTGTTAATTGATTGATTGAATCTTGAAATGTGAAGCTGATTTCTCCCTTAGGGAAACCAGCTGATTCTTCTCTTGTTCCTTGTACCTTTCTGTAATAAGATATAATATTGAGACTTTCCTTGTTCTGAAGATTGTATATAATATTGTGAACTGTTGATACTGTGAACATTGTACTGAATCTGATTTTGTAATGGTATAAACAGAGTGTTCACTAATACTGTGTAATCCCAATCTTAAAGGCTGTTCACAGTAGCATTCTCTCAGGAATCTACTGCTGATTAGCTTTAAATAGAGTTGTCCTGAAAGTACTTTCAGAATATGAGATTATGTCCTAATTTTTTTTATTAAACTATAAAATCAAACTATCTTATCCACCTATTCAATAATGCACTTCACATTAAACACGGAAGGACAAGATGGGTGTGGTGACAGATTTATAAATCCTACTGATGAAGCTGAGGCTGGTGGACCTCTTGAATTCAGGAGTTTTGAGCAGAAGTGGGGTTAAAGTCAATCAGTTATTTTAACTAAGTACAGTATCAAAATGGTGAATCTTTGGGAACAGTCATTAAAAGACCTAAGGAGGTATAAACTGGGTCATTTTGGAAAAGGAGCAGGAGAGAGAGAAAAAAAAGGAAAAGGAAAGGAAGAAGGAAGGAAAGAGGAAGGAAGGAAGGAAGGAGGGAAGGAAAGAAGGAAGGTAGGAAGGAAGGAAGGAAGGAAGGAAGGAAGGAAGGAAGGAAGGAAGGAAGGAAGGGAGGGAAGAACCCTTTCCAGTCTTCTGGAGCAACACAGTTATAATGCAATTCAACTTAATACAATCCTCTGGAGCAAATTTCCCCCTCATCTTAGTGGGATCCTTTCTCTTGGCCAAACTGTTTCTTGTCTGGAGAATATATGTTGAACTGAATAAACCTACTTACCATATCTGCTTTCATGTGCCCATTTCTTGTTTCTTCATAAGAGGTAATTAGTTAAGTGTTAGATCTGGAGTCAGGAAGACCTGAGTTCAAAACCAGCTTCAGACACTTGTCAAACGTGTGACTTTGGGTAAATCACTTAGCCTCTCTCTACCTAAATTTCTCCATCTGTAAAATGGTAACAATAACGCCATCTACTTCCTAGGGTTGTATAAAATGAGATAATATCTATGAAACACTTTAAATTTTAATGTTCTATATAAATGCTAGGTTTTATTATTACTAATACTTTAAGGGAATTCACCTTTCATAAATTATATATGATACTATGTCAGAAAATTATCCTTCCCCAAGCTCTTATAAGCAGACTCAGTAGAGAAAAAACAATAATACATGGAAATTGGAAATATTCAGTTTCAGTAATTGGAAAATCCATTATTTCTCATGACTTGATCACTACACTTCTATTAATAAATAGTGAGATGTTCAGATGTTTTTGTTTCTATATTTTCTTTTGGCAGAGTCATTCTGTTGGCTTATATTAGACTTATGACAAGTAAAGTCCCTAGATCTCCTGATTCTACATATGTGTAATTGATTTAAAACCTAAATCCAGGACTTTGGATTTATGCCTGTTAAATTGCATCTTGTTGATTTTGGCTTCATATTCCAGCCTGATGAGTTTGTTTGGATTCTTGATTTTTGTCATCTATTTTTAACTATAATGCTCATCTTCTCATCACCTGCAAATTTGATAGATATCTCTTTGATATACACATCACTGATAAAAATGTTGAATAGCACATAGCAAGTGTCACTACATTCAGGATGTTTCTGCAGGTTAATACAGAGTCATTAACTAAAGCATTTTGGATATATTATGTAACCAGTCCTATCTCTAGCTAACAGTAAAAAACATCTAACTCAAAGACCAAGATTCTATCCATAAACACATAATGGGAAATATTTTTAAATATGATGCTGAATTTAAAATGTACCATATAAATAACTAAAAGTTATATAGTGCTTGAAAATTTGCAAAGCAATTTACATATATTATCCCATTTGATTCCCCACAACAACAACTTGGAGTTATTCTTCCCATTTGTCAGATGAGGAAACTAAGATTTTTCGAGTCTAAATTTCTTTCCCAGGACCATGTAGTTATGAATTGCTTGATGTTAGATTTATATTTAGGTCTTCCTGACTCCAAATTCAGCACTCTCTCCTCTACATCATTTATTCAAAGTAGTCTTTTGCTAGGGATCTTGTAAAATTTGGCATGAGGTTCAGTTCAAATTGTTCTCAGTGAACCTATATTGACTCCTTACTATTGATCAAAATATTCTTTTCTAAATTTAGCACAGCATCCTGCACATAATAAATACTTATTAAATGTTTTTCCCTATCCCCAAAATGCTCTCGCCAAATATAGAGGCAACATGGTAAAAGGGATAGGGTATTGGTCTTGTAATCAATAAGACATGGGTTTAAATCTTACTTCAGATACTTACTGGCTATGTTATTGTAGTCAAGTAACTTTACTTCTCTGGGTCTCACTGTCCTTAACTGGAAAATAAGGGTGTTGAACTTGATTACCTATAAATTACATTCGACTTCTAAATCTATAATTGATCTCTGTTAGATAATATATATTAAGTTTTTGCTCGGGTTCAATATTATGGTCATTGTTCTATAATTTAGTTTCCTTTACTTTTGAAATGTTCAACTCTATGGACCATCTGTAGTCTTCTGATTCTTCTCTCTTATTCTAAAATTTTCAAAGATTATAGGTCTTTGTCCTGAGATTATTTTGAAATTGTGTCTTCAAGGTCCTCTGGAATGTAATTTATATAGAGCAGAAAAGTTGAAGTTATTTAAAACAACTTAATGCTCACATTATTCCTTGCTCATGAATTCAGATGTACTTCTTGACATGAATGCAAATTCACTGAATTAATGGTTTGGGGTGTGTCAAACAGTTTATTAATTCTTTTTCATTTTGGGGGGCTTTATTGTTCAAGAATCTGTGCAGATTATTTGGGTTTGTTGATCCTCAGCAATACCTTTATGTTGTGCTGATCATAGAACCCTTCATGGTGAACTACAAATTCTGCTCCTTTACCATAGATGCTGGCCAGTGTATCCTTTGGCTTCCTTCACCAAAGAGGCCCCTGATAAGAGGACTACTTAGATTACTGACCTGGTATCAATGGAGACCAGACTGAATATCACTGACCAACAACACATTGGGAGAAAAAAGCAATGGTCACCTATTCTGAGTTGTCATGTTGCTTCAGCTATACCAGTTCCCCTTTGTTATGTGAAACAAATTCCCAAGTGGTGGAGCCATGCTTTATTTGTTTTTCTTCTTGCTCTAGTTTTAAAATATATTTTGAGTGCCCTAGGCAATTTTCTTTTTTACAAGTGTGAATTGTTTCAGCTCACTTTTTTCTTTTCTTTTCTGTTCTTTTCTTTTCTTTTCTTTTCTTTTCTTTTCTTCTCTTTTCTTTTCTTTTCTTTCCTTCCTTCCCTTCCTTCCTTCCTTCCTCCCTCCCTCCCTTTCTTCTTTCTTTCTTTCTTTCTTACATGGCAAAATTCTCGCCTTTCTGACCCCATATATACAGGTCCATGCTATCCTTTTGTATTTGTTCTTGATTGTATGCTTTTCCTTCCCTTTGTACATATTGTGTTTACCTCTAGTGCAGTAGAAGTTTCCCTGTTTAACCACATGGATTTTGAAATGCACTAAATAGTTTACTGGAGTTTGGGGAAATCTCAGAATACAAACTACATATAGATTAGATAAGTTACAAATATACATTTATATAGCCCTCACATTACTGAATTAATTTAACTTGGATTAAAAAATTAATAAGCCTCTTTTAGGTACTCCCTCTTTCACTCTTGGTTTATAGTCTGGGCCCTTAGGATCACTGTATCCACCCTTACTAATTCATCCTTGTTTTCAACCCCAAGGTAGTTGGATCAGTTTCACTGGCTACTGGGACAATATGGTCCCTTCTCCCTCTCTGTGCCACAGGTCTGAACTTGTTCTTTAAAAAATAATTATAAAAATAATAACCACAATCAAATACTCATTTAAGAATAATGTATGAAATGATTGAAATTCCACTTTGGCTTTAGAGCAGAACTGTTTTCTTCAGAACAACTGATCTCCTTACTTATGGATTTCCCCTTCAACCCTGCCCACAGAAATTCACTGTATTATGCCTTTTGTTCTGAAAATGAGCACCCCTGCTTAGCTCCCCAAAGTTTAGACTGTTCTCTTGAATTAATCATCCTCCTCTTTTAAATTAGTCACCCCTGCATTTATAAATCCTGTTTTTCAACAGCTTAAAAACCTCAGTTATTTACAACCTCCCCTTACTGATAGTATGACCAGCAAATCTATTGAAAAGAACATTTATTTACAGTATAGAGATCTGAATTCAAGTCCCATTTCAGCTACTATCTAACTATGTGTGACCACGGGTAAACAATATAGCCCTTTTGGACCTGGTTACTTTCAGTTTACCTGTCCTCATAAATTAGAGCATGTAGGACCTAATCTCTGAGCCACTGTCTCTGGAATGCAATATTAAAACAGTTCATCAACTATTTAATTGCGTTATTTTTTCTGGGGATACTTCCAAAATCACAAAAAAAATATTGAGAGACTTCTAAAATATTTGCTCACTAAACTGCACAATTATTCTAAAATGAAAGATCCATTTTGGAAAACTTACATTTGAATTGACTCAGAAACAGAACTTAAGATTCTTTACTTGTACTTTTATTGACTGACTCCACTTCTGCTTCTTATGTAAATCTATCCCAAATGTTCATCTTCAGACCTTTTTCTTGCCTTAAAATCTCTAACTTAAAAGTTGAGGAATATGAACTAGCTGACCTCTGTGTCCTTCTAGATCTAAATGCTGAAATCAATGATCTTTTGATCCCATAGATTAATACCAATAGCTAACATAATATGTGCATATATGTATATATGTTTATAAAGTGCTTACATGCATTATTCATTTGGTTCTCACAGCCATACGAGGTAAGTACTCATTTAACAGATGAAGATAGTAACCATGTCTTCATCATGACCACCAAGCAGAAAATTCCTAAATCTAAATGTCCTTAACTGTCCCCATCAGGAAATTCCAGCATCCAATCAATCAGGAGCATTAAACATCTCCATCATATTCTAGGTGTTGGAGATGGATAAACAATTCCTATTCTCAAAGAGTTCATATTCTAGAATTCTTGCCTATATATGGAATTGTTATCTGAAAAAAAGAAAGGGGGAAAAAAAAACCTCCGTCTGAATTTCTGTGATTATCACCTGAAACTCAGCATATTTATACCTGCACTTATGTTGTCCAAAATGACCTTTCCTCCTTTCTTGTGCGTTTTTTGGTATAGGCAATCATTGTTAAATGACTTGCCCAGGGTCACACAGCAACTAAATGTCTGAGGTTTGATTTGAACTCAGGTCCCCTGACTGCAGAGTCAATGTGCCATCTAGCTGCCCCTCCATCTTCTTTTGTAATCAGCCAACTTCTAAGTTCTATCCTCTCATTTTGGTTAATGTCTTCTCCATTAATCTATGAATCCATGATTATTTATTATATATTCCTAATATTCCAGGCATTATGCTAGGCACTGAAGACACAAACATATATTGTAACTTGCAGGAGAATAGGGAAATCAATCAATCCATAAGTTAAACAGAATAAATGCAAAATAATATTACCACCACCCCCACCTTAGTTTAAGCCTTGCTACTCTTTCAATGCATGTTCTCCTAATTTATCTTGAGTTTTCTCTTTATTATTCTCTACATACTTTTCCCAGATTAATATTCTTGCTAGTTTCCACCATTTGCACTGGTTTTTAACAATAATCCTCACTGTCTTTCTCATGTTATCCTTCTGCTTCCACCATTCACCAATTACTTTTCTTCCTCCACAATTCACACCATCTTGTACAGATCACTGACCTTCCTTCCCAATAACTTGAATAACTAGTTCATTTTTTCCCTTTCTACCCAAAACTTTGACAGCTTTTAAAACCTTGGTCTCTCAGTTCTTCACTTCTTCAACTCTCATAATGCCTATCTACCCCCCTTCTACCACACACATAAGAGGGTGCTCATAGCTTATATACTACTTGTTACCCTTAACTGAAACTGTCCTTGCTCCTGGATTTCCTAGGTATGGCTCTGAACTTAAGGGGTTTTTTAAAGCATGTGCCTCCAAGAGGTTTCTGCTCTACATATATTATAACTTTTTCATTAAAAGGAATAGTCTTCAACTCTGTACTTGAGTTTCCTAGACCATGGGCAGGTGAGGGGTAAAAGAGCAGAGAAATAGATAGACTTCTATTTGGAAAATAACCCAAAATAATAGAAAATGTACTACATAAGTCCATGTACTTAAGTACTACTAAGAAATCCATGCTTGGATTTCTATACCCATTACTGAGGACTAGCAAAGTGATTATTTTGACATGATACAGTCACAACAAAAAACCTATATTCACAAAAGGAAATCTAGAACTGAGCTAACATTGGGGACAAAGCCTTGCAAAATGAAGTCAGGTAAGGAAAGGAGAGGTAAGAATAATGTAATGGTCTTAAGTTTCTGTAGTCGGTAAGATAAAGAATAATCCATAGTAACCTTGCAAGTTGTAGCTTTTACATATTCCTTTGACTATCACAACATTACTTAGCTCATCCACTTTCATAAATTACTAATCAAAGAACTTTGGAGCAAATATCCTTTTGAAAACCACTTTCTATGAAGGAACCATAGAAAATCTCTTTTCAATGAAAAGTGGAAACTTCCTTGTTTAGACGAGGTTGGTTGATAAGATACCACAGTCCCTGGGAAAATAAGAAAGTTGAAGTAGTGTAAAACTAGCAAATGGTACAAGCAAACTCTGTCCTGGTGCAAAACAGACACCTAGATGCAGGTTATAGTGAGAAGATAGAAATGCCCCTATCCCCACCTTTCCTAGTCTGTGGCCCCATAGCATCTCTTCAAGACAAAAGTGATCAGATATTATAATATGTCATTTGCGCATAGACAAATGGAGGCACAGAACTCTTACATAATTTAACCAAGTTTGAATTCTTTGAGAAATATAACTTTTCTATTATGGAAAGTCATTTTTCCATTGAAGGTCAGTAACTCACAGGGGGATATATTAATCACATACTGGAAAATGCAAGTGAAAAACTATCATGATTTAAATTTTTTTTGAGAGAAAAAATGCAAAACATTTTACTCACCCACTTTAAAATTAATAACAGAAAATTTAGAATTCTATTTAGTAGTTAAACAAATGACTTTAAAATATTCTTTAGTTTCATATCAAGAACATTTCAATGGAAAACTCAGTAGCATAGAAAGAATGAAGACACCACATACAGAAGGCAGTAAGCTTAGAATGGAATAGAGAGAGGGGGTGGCAGAGATAGTAAGGGAGGAGGGAGATGGGAGAGGGGGAAAGATGAAGGAAAGTTTGGAGAAAAGTAGAGGGAAGTTTAGTGACTGCCCACTCATCAGCTACCTATCCTGGTGAAGAGAAGAGTCTCAATTTTAAATATTTTTTTTTACTTACTGCAGTGGGTATATATTTTGGCCTTTTAAAATGCATTCTCTTAATTATCTCTCATTTTTTCATAAGCATTTTGATGAATGTGTTTAGCTTGGTACCTGTACCTTGATGTGAACTAATCACAAAGGACTAACAAAGACATATAGAGTTGCTTGTTGTCAAAGCTATGAGTAAGTTTTAAATTAATTTTGAAAAGCATTTTTTTTCTTCTGGACACAAGCTCTCTCAGCTGCAAAATAAAGAGGTTAGATCCAATGACCTCTCAGGTCACTTTCAACTCTAAACTTGAGCTCCTATGAGCTAAATGTATAGCTCTGCCTGCTTCCAGACTTGCTAAATTTTAAGCATTTGAAGAGGGAGTCTTAGCATTGGACCAGTGTGAAAGATTCAGTATTTAAAGTGTATAAAACAAAATGAACTGAATAATTGGCAATTAGTCATGAATTTGTATGAATATATAGATAGTAAATGAACACACATTTTAAAAGATAATTATACAAAATCAAATAAAGTTCATATTTGACAGTTCTCTGGTCAATCTGAGTTTAAATAATTGAGACCTAATGACCTATAGTACCTTTAAACCTTTCACTTTTGTGATGTTTGTCTTAGGGGAAGTGAAAAGATGCAGCATCCATTGGCAGGTCAGCCTTGAGAAAACTATCATTACCACTGTTACTGCTGAGTCCTCCAAAAATGATCAGACATTTGTAGATCAGGTCATACAAAGAACAACTGAAGGAGCCTAGGTTTATCTGACATTGAAAATGGTAGCCTGAGAGTAGCTCCTGATTATTACTTTTAAATGTGTTAAAGAATAAATGAATGACAGCAATTGTCATTTTTCTGTTTCTTACCTAAGAAGGATAGGAAGTGATGCAGCAAGAAATACTTTGGTCAGATATTAGGAACAATGTTTTTCCTTCTGGTATGCTGATGTATGGGAAGACAATATGTGTAGAGTCTCAATCTCTATTGGCATCCTAAATAGATTTTTATCTCAATAAAAACCTTGAAAAGCTTTATGCTTTTCAAATAATGAGGTGGGCAAAATCAAGTATTTGACAAGAATCAAATATAGCCCACAGTTTTGTTTTGTTTTGCTTTGATTTACACGAGCCAGCTAAGAATTAGTTTTATATTTTTAGATACAATTAAACTTTCTTTTCAAAATGTAAAAACCTATATTATTTTGAGAGCCATTAAAAAAGGTAATTGACCTACAGGCTGTGTGTTCAATCCCTGAACTAGATGATCTCACAAGCATCCTTTCCAAATTCTCAAGTGACAATGAGTCCCAATTGAGTCTGTCTAGCATTTTACCAGCCAGGGATTCCTCTCCTCGTCTTTGACAAAAAGAAGCACTGATAACAAAAGCCAGAATTCCCAGGTAAATTTTTTGGTTTATCCCCTGCTTTCAATGCCTACTCCTCTGAACAAGTAATTTATCATCTAAAGCCTACCAGTGAAATATGGGGGTCATATTTTCCTATAATCTGATGCTTCAGTGTGCCTAAAAATGAACCATTATAACTCCAACCCAGTGTGAAATAATCCCAGCGAATCCAGCTGACCAGTCAGAGGATACCCAGATAATACTGAAATACACAGAACTTAATGCAGGAGAATATTTGTCAGAAAGAATAAAGATTGGTATAAAAACAAGCAGCAACTTATCGATTTAGTCTATTACAGTTGCTGTGAAAATAACAGGATTTCACTTTTGCCCTTTAATTTCTCCATCTTGATGATAATCTGCCAAAGCTAAGGCATAGGTATTATACATAAAGGTTCAGGGCTGGCCTTTCAATGTCTGACCAAATGCAAGCATGTGTCCTACATATGGTGTCTATGTAAACTGGGTCAGCCAAACAAACCTGGTTACATAGGAAACAAAGCCCCTGAGGTGAATCTACAGTGTGGGCAAAAGTGCCAGGGGTAATCAAACAAAATTTCAGGTAATCTCCTTCACAGCCCAATTAAACCCTTACACCAAACAACATGGTGCCATCTGGAATCTCCCTTGATACAAAGGTGTTGGAATTGACTAATTCAGATACCACTGCTGGCTGTAGTTACTGAGGAAGAAAGTTTATTTTCCTGCTTCCCTTTCCCTTACGAAACTGGCTTGATTCTAAGATACTATTTTCCAATCCCACCTTAAGTATGAATAGCCAGGAACTCATTCTTCTTCAGCATTGGTGGTTCTGATCATTTAAACTGACTACAATGATAAATACTCATTTGTATATAGCCCCCTATGGCTTATAAAGTATAGAATAGCTGCTGAAGTCCATGAAAATCTATATGTAGCTGGGGAGAAATGGAAATGGATTTAGACTCTGTGTTTTCGTCCTGATTGAAGTCAAAAGACCTCCCTCAGAAGTCATTAGTTTTATCCCTTTTTCTTCATTTACCTAGATTGGCAAGCCATTTTGCATTAATTAGGACAGCACTGGATAATTATAATCTGCTACTGGATGATCAAATGTCCTTATTTTCTTCACTCAACCACTTTTTTCTTTCTATTTTTTCTTCTTCTTCATCTCATTTTCTCCCCTTTCTCAGTGAGTATTACCTACTCATGAATATTTACCCGTAGAGAGAAGCTTGCTATGCTAGAGGCTTGTATGCCTGATATAATTCCTTCTATCTGTTTCTTCACACCTTAGCCATATCTGCTCTCATCTCTGAGCCAATCCTGGAAGCTCAGTGTTAGAAGGGTCTTGAAAAATAAAATCCAAATCCACCCAATTCCCTCTTGCTTGTTATGTGACTTGAGAGCCATCACAAATCAGGAGGCAGAGCAGAAAGATCAGTAGGTCTGAATTTAAATCTCTGCTCTTATATTTATTCCTATCCTAGCCATGTGACCCTGGAAAAGTCACTTAAACTTTCTGAGCCAGAGTTTGTCCATGTTACTTCCCTACTCAATAAACTGTAATGGCTCCCTATTACTTCCAGGATCAAATATAACCTATTGTTTAACACTGAGAGAAGTAGTACTTAATAGCAGGTAAACAGTTAAATTACTGGTTCCCAAGAACCCTTTCTTGCCCCTCCTACTACCCAAACCTTTCCCTTTAAGTTAAACTTCCATTTACTCTGAATGTATCTTGTAAATACTTTTCCTTTTTTTAATGTATATATTGTCCTTCTCCATTACATTGTGAGCTCCTTGGGAGAAAGGAATTGTTCCTTCTTTTTCTTTATATTCTTTACACTCTTTATATTCAAAAGATA
>JAQQSW010020252.1:0-10890 GCA_028646575.1 Pseudocheirus occidentalis
CTGCAATACCTGTAACTAGGAATTAAGATATACAGGGGCTGGGATAGAGAGACCCTCCCCTCTCTACCAGAAAATGAGAGAGCAGAGCAGGGGAGGGGCTTTACAGTGGAATTGCTGTTTTAGGGTTGGGGCAGGGGCAAGACAGGGAGAAAATGTGTAATTCAAAAATGTAATGAAAACGAATAATGTAAACAAGAATACAAATAAAACATAAATTAAAAAAAAGAAAATACATGAAGTATAACTGGAAGGCAAGCTCAGAAGGGAGCTATGCATAGTAGGGTAGATGGAGGATACCCAATAAATGAGATCACAAATCATAAAAGTGTTGAAGTCTACATGAAATTAGTATTTTAAAGGACTGCATATTACTCAAAAGGGAAGATGTGACTATGAAATAATATGAATTGTTTTAAAATAAGCATACAAAAACTTACTTATCTAATGGAATACTTTCTTTCAAGGTCGTCCCCTTGGAGACTATTCATTTGTTCTAATGATCTCAAACTATTTTTGGACCTTATTTTTGGAATTGCTTTCAGGGACAGTTTATGAGACACACTGGAAAATTAATTATATTACATTATATTCAATACTTGTTTTTAAGTAAAGAAATAGACTCACCTCGCTATTACCATTTACATTCTTTATAAAATCAGACTCCAGATGTCTTTTGACTTATCTCAAAAGGCAAATCCATATTCAAAGCCTTCCATTTACTACCATTGAATATACTTCAAAGTATAGGCAGTGGGATCTGAAGGAGATTTCCAAAGTGAGACTCCAATAATGGTCTCAGTTACCACAACATGACTGTAAAGTCTATAAGCGCCTTCAAAATAATTTGTTAGAAGAACACAACATACTATACTTTCCAGTGAATAAATTTGAATATGTTTTGGGAAATTCAGTCATATTACTTTATAACTCTCTCTTACTATTTTATATTGGAACCAAGCTAGAGACCAAAGTCATATTATTATAGTTTTAGACATGGAAGGGACTTTGGAGATCATTTGGTCTAATCTCATTTTGTAGATATTTGAACTAACCCTAAAGGAAAATTTAAAACTCACCTAAGGAATTATCCTTTTCCAAACTTGTGACCATGTAGCCAGAACAATATTTGTGTTAAAACAAATCAAACAGCAATGACAAGAATGACCTACTTTTACACCAGGGAGCAACTTGGTATCATTAAAGGCACTGCATAATTTTAACATAAATATATCCTGCTCCATGCTTCCATGCTCCTATTCAATTTTGGCCCATTCATTACCCATTTCCAGGTCCTGTCCCAGAAAAAAATAGGTACCCACTCATTCTGTAGAGGGCTAATTTGCTTATGTTAGGCACAGTTTTTTTTTAACATTTTATGTTTAGAAAATCAATAGTTAGAAAATATACAATCACAGAAAGTTGAATGCAATAAGTTTGTTTTCTAATGCATCTAATGAACTAAGTATATAATTTAACTTTAAACATCTTCCAACCTCATGCCTATTTCAAGAGGAGCACTCCTCAGGAAGTGATTCCTTATAGAACTCACTGCTACATTGCCACTGACCCAGGGATTTTGAGAAATAAGTTAGAGATGTCTCAACTTGTGTTGCTCAACTTTCATGGCACAGAGAGAATTAAACTTCCATTATTCCTTCCACATAATTCCCCTTATAACTTACCCAATGCATGGTCAGATTATTTATATTCCTCTCACATTTTATAAAATCTAATCAAATCAATCCATGCAAATGCATTCACTGATTATGCATTCTCTGCTTATGATCTCAGGACTGCTTTTAGCACTGAGTTTCCTCAGGCAGAATTTTCACTTTAGTACAGAAATTAATATATGCTGTGGGATTCCAAAAGTCCTCTGAATGAAAATGATAGACCTTCCATTTGATTGTTGGAAGATATAGACCAGTCCTCATAAAAGTTAGAAGCTCATGAAATCCATAAACTCATCAATGATAATAACATAGAATAATAAATACTAAAATAATAATAAAAAAGCATAAGATTACAGGCAGGAATTTGATGGATTTGTTCAATTCAACTTCTGGTTAGAAATATCTTAACTCTGCACCAATATTCTCCTATACCCAAAAAGAGGAGGGTGAAAATTTTCAAATTGTATTATAGGAGCTGGTCCTTGCAGACCCAAAGGCAAGCATGAAAAATAATCCTTACCCTCAAGCAGCTTATATTCTACTGCAGGTGGGGGAAGTAAGTAAGTGTCTGCAAACACAAGTATATAGAGGGTAATTTGAAGAGAAAGGAGAGAGCACTGACAGTTAAGTCCACTAGGAGAGGATTCACATAGGAAATGGCAATTGAAGTGCCATAAACCAAACTCTTGAAGGAAGATAAAGAAGTTAAGAATTTGGGGGTAGAGATGGAATGGATGCCAGACAAGGGGAATAGCCTGTGTAACAGATTAGATTCAAGAAATTGACTATAGGGATCAAGTAGGCCAGTTTTCCTGGAAACAGGAGTGCATTAAAAGAAGTAATGTGTAATGAGGCTGAAAAGGTTAGATGGGACCAGACTTTGTGGGGCTTTAAGTCTCAAGTAAGAGTTTGATATCGTTATTCTTCAGGCAACTAGGAGCCACCAGAGGATCTTGGGAGAGGGAGTAACGTAGTTAGACCTATGTTTTAGGGAGATTATTTTGGGAGATGTAGAGAGGAGAAACCAGGCATCCAGTTATATGACTCTTATAATAATCAAGTTCAACCAAGCAATCAACAAGCATTTATTAAGTACCTACTATCTGACAGGTTTTATATTTCATGGCAGGGATACAAAAATCAAATAAAAGAAACATCTCATTTCCTCTCACTCATGGGAGATGATGAAGTCTTGAACTAGGTAGGGTAAAATTGCTAATAATAAAAATAATAACAACACTAATAATAGTAATATTAACTAGAATTTATATAGTATTTTTTACTTTTGAAAAGAGTTTATGCAAGTTGTCTCATAATAGCCTTGTGTGTGGAGAGAAAGCAGAAAATAGGAGTGATGTGAAAATTTGGTAACTGATTGTATAGAAGGGCTAAAGAGAAGAGAAGAAAAAAAGATGACTCTGATGTTATGAACCAGGATAAATGGAAGGTTGGCGGTGCTCACAATATAAATGGGGAAATTTGGTGGATTTAGGAAGCAAGATTATGAGTTCCATTTCTGACATGTTGAGTTTTAGACACCTGCCGGCTTTCCTTTTGTATATGTCTGACAGGCTATTATGTTGTTGTGTGTATGATTTGTCCTTTGTTCACAGAGGAGCATGACAGACTATTGATGACATGGATTTGTGGCTAGAAGAGAGACCAGAGGTAGATATTTATATCTGAGAGGCATTTGTTATGAGAAAAATGTTGATTACTGAAGCCATGAGCTAATGAGATCACTAAAGGATAACATATGGGGGGAAGAGAAAATGAACCAGGAGAGAAGGCTCAAGGAAGGTCTTCTACCAGGTAGAAGAGAAGCAATTACCCAAAGGATCACTGTTGTTGTTGTTGTTATTATTATTATTTTTACTTTTTGAAGGAGGGAAGGCAGGGCAATTGGGGTTAAGTGACTTGCCCAAGGTCTCACAGCTAGTAAGTATTAAGTGTCTGAAGCTGCCTTTGAACTCAGATCCTCATTACTCCAGGGCAAGTGCACTATTCACTGAGCCACCTAATGGCCCTAGGATCATTGTCATTACCTGGTATCTTAACAGGAACCTCATTGCTTTAGCAAAAATTGTTGGAGATATTTTACTTCATATAGCAAATTTTCAGCAAGTTTGGTTTTCACCACCAAATGCAAATATGTAAAAAAAAAAGTAATATCCTTAACTTGGAAATCATGGAAAAACTTTATTTTTAGTCTTGGTGACACCAACAAAGTTATTTTATATGATGCTGAAAAACCTGAAAGCTTGTGCTCTTTTGTTTTTCCTTTAATGAGTTTGCCTATTTCTTGTATATAATTATTCTATTCAATATGAAATCAATGGAAGAAAACACTATTCTAAAAGTCTTTTAAAATGTTGAGGACAAGTCAAATACCCTTCTGCCCAAAGTACCTGAATTGCCAAAAAAAACCCCAAAACTATAGCACCACTGCAACCATTTTAATGAAGAAAAAATTGATCCATCCCTAAACTCATTGTTAGGGTCAAGGGCTTTCTTGATGATTCAGCAAAAGATAATGAAGAAGCACAGTTAGACTGGCTGGCTTCCATTTTGTGAAGTGAAGAGTGTATATTGATTTATCTTAACAAAGATCTTATTTTATATGTGTGTGGGGTACAGGGACCCCAAAAATCCCCTACCCAAAAATTAAAAGTCAGAGGTGTCTTGAATTAAGAACAGGATGTTTTATTCAGTTCTCAAGGGAAGAGGGCATCCCTTCCACCAGTATGGACCAGTGGAGTGAGGTGTATTACAGAAGAAAAAGCAAGGCTTTATACTTAACACAGTCAAGCCACCTGAAACCATTAGCCCCTGCTCCCATTTGCTGGAAGGCAGGCTTATAGTCTAAGCATGAAATCCTCTCCAATGACAAGGAACACAGAAGCCCGTCACTATCCCTCAGTGACTGGGAGGCAGGCTTACAGTCTGGGTGCGAAAAGGACAAAGAACAGGGAAACAGAGCATAGCCAATCCAAATGTACATGTTCCTATTTGGCAAACACTAAAGCAAGAAAGGAGGAAGGGTCCTGAGTTGTGTAATTTCTTAGGAAACCCCAGACTCAGGTCTGTCCAGTCCTTCAAAAGGTCTGTCTCTGGTTGTGAGATAATCTCTCTCTTTCCCTCTTTCCTCACTCTTAAAAGTCTTCACAGAGGGTACAGAAGGTGTATCCCACTCATATAGGTCACAGAATCATTTACTTGTATATGATGGAATCCGAAATGTCAAAAGCATGTATGTGCAGGGCATACACACATATACACACAGACATACACAGAGAGAGAGAGAGAGAGAGAGAGAGAGAGAGAGAGAGAGAGAGAGAGAGAGAGAGAGAGAGAGAGGAATCCCGTTCCTCATCTTTTCTTTATGTTACTCATATATGAGACTAAAACCAGCGGAACTGATTGCATTAAACCCTGTGCTAGAAAGTGTTAAAGGAACTGAGAGATCTGAGGGTATGTCAGGAGCTACTTAACATGGAGCTGAAGTGGTTTTGTTGCTAGGTGGACTGACGATTCTTAAAGAGAGTTCAACCTCATTTTGAGTTCAGATTTATTTACTCCCTCCACCCTTCTTTTCCACAGAAACCACAAATAACCTTAGTTGCTAAGGCATTATCAATTCTTCCTTATAGAGAACAAAGGATAATAGATTTAGAACTGAAAGGGACCTTAGAGGTCATTTAATTCAAGTCTCATATTTCCAAATAAGAATACTGAAGTCAGAGAAGTTGTGATTATAGTATCATAGTCACTAATTAATGGAACCAAAAGTTGAACTCTTACTTTCCTACTCTGACTCTAGCACATTTTCAGTATTCTAGGGATATGAATGAATAGATGGATTTAAAAAAGATGGATTAAAAACAAATAGACATTAACAGCTTTCTATATGCCTGTCACTATGCTATGAACTCAGGATACAAATTTTGAAAATGTTCATATTCCCAAAAGCTTCACTATAATAGTAGAATCATAAATACATGTATACACATGCACACATATATGTATACACACGTGTATTTATATGTACATATGTATGTCTTGTGAATGAAACTTATCTGTTCATGTGTGTACACGTGCATGTGTATATATGTGTACATGTATGTGTATGTGCTGTGTACTTCATGAATATATTCTACCACAAATAAAACTGAAAGCATATCTAACAAGTCACACCTGAATGACGCACTGAATATAGTTTGCTCTCTGCTCACTTAATTTCATTTAATTACAGACTCTCCATTGGAAGGCATTTCTAGGCAAATCAGACTAGAGCAAACTCTTTCTGTAGCAAATGGTTCTCTAGTCTTCCCTTGAAGAATTATAGGGAAGGAAAAATCACTAATTCCTGAGCGAGTCCATTTCACTTCTGGATAGCTCCCAGTATTTCCTTACATTAAGCCAAAATCTGTCTCAAAGCAATTTAGGATCATAAAGCCATATAACTTGAAATGGAAGGGGCTTTAGAAACATAATTCTATGCCCTGGTTTCAGGAAGATCAATTCAAACTTCTCCAAATGGAAACCCTTCAATTATTTGAAGACAGTTATAATGTCTTCCCATAGCCTCATACATCTATTCCTTTAAACTAATATAGTAGAGACCTTTTAACATCCTAGATGCACCCTTCTAAATATTCTCTAATTTGTCAATGTTCTTCCTAAAATGTCGTGTTCATAACTAGACATATTATTGTAGCTGTGGTCTGAACAGAACAGTATAATAGGACTATTAGTTCATTTTAATTTTCTTCTACATTATACCTCTCTTTAATACAGCCTAAGACTATATTCATTTTGGGAGCTACCAAGTTACATTGTTGACTCATTGTGTTTGTAGCCTATTAAAAACATTTTTAAAAAATAATTTTAAAAAATTTCAAAGGAACATTTGGATTGCTCTTTATCTTTTCTTAAAATTTGATTTTTTTTACCAATGTAATGCTTTATCATTATTAAATTTCATCTCATTAGATTTAATCCAGCTTTATACATTGCTGTGACAGTTTTGGATCTTGAATTGATCTATATGAAACTATGATGGCTAGAGATTTGGCTTTTTTTTCATTGTTGTTGTTATTTGAAAATTTATAAGCAGCCATTTACTCTTTCATCCCAGACAGTGATGAAAATGTCAAACAAAACACTTCATGAAAAGCCTTCTTCCAGCTTGAAGCTGAGCCACTGAATCGAGTCATTCAGTTGTACTTTGGTCCTACCATTCAACTAACTCTGAATCAAAGTTAGACCATGTAATCTAGGTCTATTATTGTCTTTAATCTCTTCAGCTGTTTAGCATAAACAGCATGAAAGACTTTACTGAATTAAGCCTATAACATATGTCTGTTTTACCAGTCTGGTAGAGACACCTAGATTGTGCAGTAGATAAAATTCTGACTTTGTAGTCAGGAAGACCTGAATTTCCATCTTGCCTTCACATAGTTCCTAGTTGTTTGCCCCTAGACAACTCACTGAACCTTTTTCCCCCCACTTAATATTTTATTTTTTCCCAATTACATGTTAAGATAGTTTTCAACATTCATTTTTATAAGAGACAGAGTAACAAATTTTTCTCCTTCCCCCTCCCTCCCCTCTCCCCAAGAAAGTAAGCAATCTGAAATAGATTATACATATATAATGATGTCAAGCATATTTCCACATTAGTCATGTTGTGAAAGAAGAATAAGAACAAAAAGGAAAATCACAATGAGGAAAAAAAGAGAAAAAATGAAAATAGTATGCTTTGATATGCCTTCAGATTCCATTAGTTCTTTCTCTGACAATAGACAGCATTTTCCATCACAAGTCTTTTGGAATTGTCTTGGATCATTGTATTGATGAGAAGAGCTCAGTCTATCTTCATTGATCATCATACAATGCTACTGTAACTGTGTATAAAATTCTTCTGCTTCTGCTTACTTAATGCTTTATCAGTTCATGTAAGTCTTTCCAGGTTTCTCTGAATTCTGCTTGCTCATCATTTCTTATTCAACAGGAGCATTTCATTACATCCATATACCACAAACTGGTCCCCAATTGATGGACATCCCCACAATTTCCCATTTTTGCCATGAAAAAAAGAGGTGCTACAAATAGTTTTGTACATGTTCATCTAACTTTTCTTAACCTCAGTGTCCACATCTGTAAGAAATGGGGATGATAATGCTACCTACATACCTCATAGGATTGCTGTGAGGCCCAAATGAGAAAAGCAAAAGTCTTTTGCAAACTTTAAAGCAATATATGAATGGTAACTATCATCATCATCATCATCATCATCACTGAAGAAAATTTGGTTTGTTTAGCATGCCATTTTTTATCATGCTGTTTTGTGATAAACAATGCTTTGTCTACATATTCACTATCATTCCTTTAACAATAGAATTTTCCAGGAATAAAAGTTTAGCTGCCTAAGTTGCAATGTGGAGATAATATTTTCTTCTTCTTTTTAAAAACTGCTTTTGAAAACTAAGAAAACTTCCCTTTTTAATATTTCAGAAGTCCTATTTTCTTAAAAAATGAATTTGGTTTTTTTTTGTTTCATTGACATTTTACAATGTATCCTTGCACCCTCCTCCTACTGGCTTACTGGAAAGCCATCCTTTATAATGTGGAAGAAAAGTGAGAGAAAAATAACACATCAAAATTAACCAATAGATAGGGAAAGTTTGAATTAATCTATAATGATCAAACTCTTAAACACCTGCTGATGGGGTATGAGCCCACACTGAGAACTTTTCCATTTACCCCCAAAGAATTTGAGAACCATTTATCCATAGGCCCTGGGAGAAACCCCCACTTTGAACTCTCTTGAATTTTCCCACTTGATCTGGCTCTCTCATGCCCAAATCTGTTACCCTTAACCTAGTTTAGCCCTCCATTTTCTGTTACCTCTGGATTGCCTCTCACTGCTTTCCACCCTTGACTCCATCAAAATCCTATTCTCTTTGTTCTTGCGAATCTGAACTCTAGTTGTTCCAGTCTCATCAAGATCTTCCCTGTACCCCATCTCCCATCACCCCAGATTACTAGACCACCTGTAGATCCCTCCCAGAGTCTTTCTGTATATAAGATCTATCTTGCCTCCATGAAGGTATTTAGATTTAATCTAGCTGATATTTAATCTGGCCTGCTTGTCAATATAACTGTCACAAATGCTTAGGCTCCTTAATAGTCTACCTAGCATGGTGAATCTTTAATTGACTTTGTTTTATTTTGGCTGAGAGAATATTTGAATCAAATTCATTTGGCAAGTACCAGTGTGTTGGTATTTTGGGGTCTTGAACACCCCTAAACTTAAAACTCAACACTACCTTTGCAAAGAAACGGTACGGGGAAGATGCCAAAATCTCCTCTGAGTACATCAAGCTTCAACATTATAACCTCACAACATTCAATTTTGATTGCTCTGTTATTACTCTTTCCAGTTCAGCTATTAAAATTATTGTATATATTTTCTTGAATTACCTTATTTTACTTTCTATCATTTCACTAAGTTTTCCTATGTTTCTTTTCATAGTCATCATATTCTTTTTTTTCTTATAGCTTAGCCGTCATCTATTACATTCACTTACAACTTGTCTTGCCACTCCTCATTTGAGTCATAAACATTATACTCAGTTCTTTGATACTATAAGAAATGCTTTGATAGTATAAGAAATGCTATTAATATTGTGGTCTATAAGGGAACTTCCTTTTTAAAACCTGCCTTCTTGGCACCTATTTCTACCCGTAGTATCTCTGAATCAAAGACTTTAGTCCATTTCATTGTATAATTCCAAATAGTTTTTCAGAATAGTATAATCATAATCAATTTAAATTTGAAGATCCCTTTTTGCTCTGGCAAGTAAGCAGATACTTAGCCCTGAGTAATTAATCAAACCTCTGTGAAAGAAATAGAAGGTGTGAACTCCTGTCTCATTGCTGACATAACAGGAAGGGGTTGGCTGAAACAGGAAGCCAATGCTGTGTGTGTATGAGAAAAACCCCAGAGAGGCACAATTAGAATTTCTTGAGACCAGAACCTAGTTGCAGAACATGTTCTGCTGGGGAGAAAGAGAGAGCTTCTCTCAGCAGCACCTGGAAGTTGTATTGCTGTTGCTGGATTGAGAACTGACTTGAGAATTTTCTTTGAACAAGAATAGTGGAGAGTGAAGTTGCTGCCACAAGGAAGGCTGAAGATAAAAACCCCCCTAGGCTGGAGAAAATGATTTTGATTTTGAAAACCTGGGAGGAATGATTTTGATTCTGGGAGCCAGCTGAGATTGCTTCTGGGTCCTAGGGCCAGCCAAACTGCCATAGGACTAAGGAGGCATGGCTGTGTTGCCTGCATTCTGTCTGCCTGTTTTGATGTTGTTTTGCCAGACTTATCTGCTAGTGAAAGTTAGTGCTGTTGTTGTAGAGGTCCTGGAACCTTGCTGTAGACTCAGAAGCCCTGAAGAAAGATTTTCTTGTACATTTACAGAAATCCTGGAAGAGGGTCTTGCTGATATTTTCAGGGGTCCTGAGACTGCTCTGCAGGCAGAGAGTGAATTGATGAGGACACTGGCAACATATGTCATGGCTTTGTTAAGCTTTGTCTTCCCAGGAACAGAGATTGCTGAGAACTTGCCTTGGGTCAAGATGAAGAAAGACCTCTCCTTGGGTATTGAATGCTGTGACAATAATGGGGTCTACTAGTGACCTAGGGTTGGGGGATTTTCTAATTTTTGCATTTTTTAATGATTTTCTAATCTATTTTTGATTGCATTTAGTGATTAACAATACTTAGTAACTGATTGCTAAATAAGTGACTGATTGAGTTAACCTAATTGCCCCATGAGTAGAAGACTGACTATTGTACTCTGAGATGACTGAATGACTGAAAGGCAAACCTCCTTAGGGATACCAGATGATTGTTCTTTGTTTTAAATATTGTGACCACTTAGGTGAAAACTATGTGGCCATTTTAATGGTAAGCTGTTGAGAATACTATGTTGTGATTTTCCGTGATAAGTTGTAATACTGTGAATGCTGTACCTTGATTTTCTGTGAATATTTTGCTTTGGTTTGTTATGGAATAAATAGAGTGTTCACTATACTGTTTAATCAGAACTTTAAAAGCTGTTCATAGTAGCATTCTTTTGGAAAGCTGCTCGTTCATGGCATTACAAATAGTTGGGTTGCTGTTTAGTTCTATCTAAAGTGCATTAATGTGCCT
>JAQQSW010020253.1:0-10889 GCA_028646575.1 Pseudocheirus occidentalis
TTTTAAAGTGTTGTTTTCTTCAGTCAGGTTGTTGACTCTCTTTTCATGATTTTCTTGCATCATTCTCATTTCTCTTCCCAATTTTACCTCCACTTCTCTTATTTGTTTTTCAAAGTTCTTTTTCAGTTGATCTATAGCTGGTAGGCATTCTTCAAGTGTCTTGGAAGCATTTGGTGTAGGAGTTCTGACTGTGCTGTCTTCCTCCCATTCCATGCTTTGATCCTTTTTGTCCACAAAAAAGGATTCTAGAGTTTTATTGCTGTTCTTACTTTGCTTCCTTTTCCTCATGTTGGCCAGTCAATTAATTGGTTGGGTTTTTTTTAGCTTTGTGGAACTCTGCTTCCGGGGGGAAAGCTGTGTTCCAAATGGCTGGGGTTTTCCCAGATGCTGGAGCTATTTGTGGGGTGTTGCTGCCCCCACCAGCTTTGGCTTGCTGAGAGTGCACCCCAGGACCACCACCCTAGACCATGATCTTGATCCAGGCTGCTCAATGCAAGAGCACTTGGCCCTGACCAATCGACTCAGCACCCCTGTGGAGTCTGCAGGCCAGCGGCTCTGGAGCATCCCAGTGGGGGCAGCCACTGGTTACAGCAGTTCCTGCCCTTCCCCCAGAGCTTCCTTGCCCTGGGGGCAGATTAGCCAAACTGCTTTTCCTTCCCCAAATTAAGTTTCAAAGTTCCACTTTCACTGACCTCTAATCCTGGCTTGCTAGATGTGAAGATCCCTTCAGGTGCTGTAGATCTTCTCTGAAGTAGACTCACACTGCCACTTGGGAGGCTCGGCTCCTCTTGTGTGCCCTGGGGCCTGGCTGCAGTTTCTGTTTTGGGCTGGGCTGGTCTCTGCTCCCAGCCTGCCGGCCTGCTGGATGAGCCCCGCCTGCCGAGCTGCCTCTCTCTAATCCTTGTTTTTCACAGCATGGTAGATGTGAAGTTGCTTGAGGTGAAGTAGATCTTCCCTCTTGTAGACTGGCTGTGGCTTGGCTTAGCTCCTCCCGACCGTCCTGGGGCCTGGCTGCATTTCCGTTTCAGGCTGTGCTGGTCTCGGCTCCCAACCTGCCCCATGAGCTCCTGCTGCCGAGCTGCCTTCAGCAAGAGATGTGCTTTCTATATTTTTGTGAGTTTGAGAGTCCTAGAATTTGTCTGGGGTCATATTTTATGGGTATTTAGGGTGGCTGTGTGGGAGCTGCAAAACCTTGCTGCTTCTCCTTCACCATCTTGGCTCTGCCCTTTGATAGACTCATATTACCAGAGATTCAATAGGGGCATTGTGGTCAGTCAGTCAGTCAGTCAACAAGCATTTAGTAACTACTTAGTATTTTGCAAGCACTATGCTAAATGTTAAAGATATAAAAAGAAGAAAATCCAGTCCTTTCCCTCAAGGAGCTCACTTCTAATGTAAGACATAATGTATAAATAACTGGGTACATGAAAAATATGTAGAGTGTAAAGTTGTAATGTATATCAAAATTAAAGAAGTCATAAAACTAACAGAAGCTAGAGGTATAGCTCGTAGTTTGGAAGAAAGAATTGGGGTCAAAAATGATCACAAGAGACTAGAATGGTGGGTCAGAATTCAAAGATGAAACTAATTAGGAATGAATGAAAAGTCTTATACCCAGGTTTAAAAAAAATAAAAACACTTCACAGCATTGGGTGGAGGAGATGAAGCTGGAAATGATGCATGTGAAAAGGACCTGTGAGTTTTAATATATTGTTTGGGGAGGTGGAAGGTGGAAGAAAACTGTAAAGGTACATGAAGGACAGGTTATGAAGGACTTCAAATGTTACACAACAGATTTTCTATTTGATCCTGAATATGGAAACAAGCCACTTGCATTTGTTGAGTAGAGGAGTGACATGGTCAGATCCGTACATTAGGGGAAAAAAATCTGATAGACAAGTAAAGGATAGGAGGGAATGTGAAGAGGCAGGGAAATGAACCAGCTATTGAAATAGTCCAGGTATGAAGTTAAAAGGGCATGTGCTAGGGTGATCACCATGTCGGGTGAGGGAAGGGAGGTTACAGAAGAGATTTTACAATACAAGTGAATATTTTACAACAAGAAAAGTTAAGGATGGTCCCTAGATTATGAGCTTAGATGAGTAGGATGATAATGGTATCTTGAACAGTAAAAGGGAAGTTAAGAAGAAAAGAGAATTTAAGGAAAAAAAAGAAAAATGAGTTTAGTTTTGGATATGTTGAGTTTAAGATGCCCATGGGACATCTAATTCAAGACTTCCAAAAAGCAGCTGGAGGTGCAAATCCGGAGGTCTGCAGAGAAATTAGGGAAAAATATGTGGAACTGAAAATCACAAGAACAAAGAGGAAGTTCGAATCTGTGGTAGATAATGAGATCACCAAGTAGAATAATATACAGGAAGAGGAGAGCACAGGACAGAGCCATAAAGGACATCCACCATTGGACCTAGATGAAGATCTAACAAGGAAGAAAGAGAAGGAGTGGTCAGATAGGCAGGATAAAGTAATGTGATGGAAACCTAAAGAGAAAAGAGTATCAAGGGAAAAAGAGTGTCAAGGAGCTTGCCTCCACCAAGGGAATTTTCCTTTGGGTCAGATCAGGGACCTCTCTGTCTCTTTTTCTCTGTCTCTGTCTCTGTCTCTCAGTCTCTCTCTCAGTCTCTTTCTCTCTGTCTCTGTCTCTGTCTCTCTCTGTCTCTCCCTCTGTCTCTTTGTCTCTGTCTCTCTCTCTGTCTCTCTCTGTCTCTCTGTCTCTTCTCTCTCCCTCTCATAGCTGGGCTAAGAAATCTTGCTCCCAGTATGAAGCTCATCCACTCTGTATTATCTGACATATTCTAATCCATATAACTTCTCTGAATTCTTTTTTTCTGTCTGTTTGGATGAATGGATTTATTAACTGTTCTCTCTTTGTGATAGTCTTTTGTGCCACTAGCATTATTTGGTAAGGAACCAAGCCAAGCTAGGCTTTTAATATCAGCTGCAAGCATTTCCTCTTCGAAGGATAGCAACTAGTAAAATAACTGAAACCTAAAACTCACTTTTCCTAAACAATGTGTCTATTTGTACTTACACACACAAGTGCTAGGAGTAGTAGCACCTGACCACTGGTATTGCTTCCAGCTTAACCCTCACAACCATCAAGTAAGGGTCTAATAATCCCCACCAATTGCCAACCAACCCCCAAATACAGGGCAGGCAAGCTAGCCTAGATGAAATAGCAAGGCAGCTGTGGGGCTTGGAGGGGTGGGGTAGGAGAAGACTAAAGACAATATGTTCCAGGCAAGTCAAATCAGCAATGCTACCTTGACCACCATCTCCATTCAGACCTGAATGGAGGCATTTCAGAAGCCTTAATTAAGTTGAAACTATATTCCCTCATCTACAAAATGAGGGGAAGTCACTCTGGATGATCTCAAGAATCCAATCTAGCTTTCAATTCTATGATCCTGGGGATTTACTTTAACAAAGTGGCTTGGAAAGAATAAGGCCAAGTAATAAATGTTCGTTTATTTATTATTAAACTTGGAAGTGGGATTTTTCACTAATTGCAAAGGAATATAATCATAAAATTATATCTAATATATGCCACAAGGCTTTGCACATAGTAAACCCTAAATAAATATATTATTCATTCATTCAGGGTGGCCTCCACTAGCCTTGTAGATGAGAGATTATAGTTCCATCAAGATTAAGCAACTTGTTCTGGACAAAGAGTAGTTGGTAAGAGGTGGTGCTGGGATTTGGATGCAAGTCCTTGACTCCAGGCCAACACTTTATCCACTGAGCCATCAGCTTCCTTAGAGAAGGGGAAACTGAGAACTAGTGAGGTGAAGTTATTTATTCATAGTCATTCAGCAAGTGGGTAAATCCAGAGGTCAAACCAACATCACCTGACTTCAAGTCCAGGGCTCTTTCTGCCCTATCATACCTCCAGATTCCTCCTCTTCCTATGAAGTAACAAAAAGAAAACACATCTTCTCTAATTAGCTCTCTCTCTCTCTCTCTCTCTCTCTCTCTCTCTCTCTCTCTCTCTCTCTCTCTGTCTCTCTGTCTCTCTCTCTGTCTCTCTGTCTCTGTCTCTGTCTCTGTCTCTCTCTCTCTCTCTCTCTCTCTCTCTCTCTGAATAGGAATCTCTGATTCTGTTTGCATAGTGCCCTTTAAATCCAACTAGAAAAACAGCAAATCATGGTATAACTCTAATGAGAGTACACAGAAGCATCACCTTAAAACAGCCTTTTAAGGATAAAACAGTCAACTACCTTTGAGGATAATTAGCCAGAGAAGACTTTCCCTCCCTCTGTAAATATTGTGGTCGTAAATTCTCTTAGATTTAATGAATGTTGCTCAGAAATGAGCCTAAACTTTTAGAAGCAAACCTTCACAAGCTCATGAAGGACACAGAACTCAGTCTCCACCTGCTGCCCAAGCTGAACACCATCTCCAAAGCCAGTGGGGACACTTAGGGCAAACTACAGGGTCTTCTGAAATAGAAAATTGCCCAGATGAAAGAAATTATGGTTTCTCTTGTGTATGAGGGGCAGCAAGGCATGATAGATAGTGAATCAGCTTTGAGTGCAGAAGAACTGGATTCTTTTCCTGCCTCTGACAACTACAGCATTATGACTTTAGGTAAATCACTTAACTTCAGAATCCTCTAAGTAGCTCTGAGATAAGCCTATAATTTGCTTGGGGGGTGGGGGAGGGAGGGAGGAAGGTAAGAGGGTAGGAAAAAGTGTTCTTCTAACTTGATAAAGGAAATGTTCTCAACTAAACTTCCCTATATTAATGAAATCACAAATTTATTCCTTATCTTTTCTTTTACATACAAGCTTAACTAGCTGTTCCTAAATAAGCTTTTCTCCCTTCTCTGTTGTATTTTTCCATATGACCTGGAAATAACATGGAACACGAGTGCAGAAAGTTAATGTAAAGTGGGTAATAATATCATACGTTTAAAATCGGAAAGACCCTTAGAGTTCTATATGAATTCTCATTTTAGACAACTAGATGGCAAAGTGTATAGAGCACAGGACTTGGAGTTAGCAAGAACTGTGTTTGAATCCTGCCTCAGCAATTTACTACCTGTGTGAACCTGTGCAAGTCACCAAATTTCTTTCAGGCTCAGTTTCCTCATCTGTAAAATGGACATAAGAATAGCACCTATCTTCCAAGGTTATTGTGAGGATCAAAGGAAAGAATACTTGTCTATGTCTGTTTCTCTATCTGACAAAGGTGCTATAATGGTAAGGGAATTTGAAGATCTTCCCGGTCCCTTAATGGGCCTCAGTGGGAGTCCGACAAGAGAAGCTTGCTTAGGGGAGCCTTGTTTTTCAGGAAGGCACCGTTCCACTTGTTACTTTGTAATTAGGCTATGAGGTCACTAAAGTTGTGATGCTCTCTGACTTTTGAAAAAATCTATATATACCTCTGAATATATTTTTAAGTGTTTAGTAAGTAAGCTAAAGGGCACACAAATAAATCAAGATACATTAGACAGCCCCTGTCCTCAAGGAGCTCACATTCTAAAGGGAGAACACATTATAAAAAGGAGAGTTGAAATACTATTGTGTTGTAAGAAATGAGGAAAAATATGATTTCAAAGAGACACAGAAAGATTTATATAAACTGATACAGAATGAAGTAGGCAGAACCAGATAACATAATAGTAATATTATTAAAACTGAACAACTTGGAAGACTTAAAAACTGAAGAAGAATGAAATGAGCAGAAACTAAATGAGCAGGAGTACAAGTTATACAGCAACATTGTAAAGACAAATAACTGAAATTTGTAAGAATGTGGATCCATGCACTGACCATTGATGTCTCTAGGACCAATGATGAAGCACACTCCTGACCTCCTGACAGAGAAGTGCTAGGAGGATTCAAGGGGCAAAATGAGACATATCTTTTTAGACATGTCTATGAGGAGATTAGTTTTGTTTGACTCTACATATTTGTTACGAGGATCTTGTTTTTCTTTTTCTTTCTTTCCCAATGTAATTGGAAGAGAGGAAAGAAACAAAACAGCTTTCTATTAACTAAAAGAAATAAAATTTAATTTAAAAAAAGAAAGAAAATTCTGGTAGGGGGAGGAGGGGATATGAAGAAGGATTGTGGAGGCCTGACTCCAAGTAAGATTAATCCAAAGGTGGTTCATCAAAGATTATGGAGACTCCAGAGGCAGAGTACAATCACCTGGTGGGGAGGACTTGGAAGTAATGACCCATGTGGAGATGTTCAGGGACGTCATCAGAATCATTATTCACAGTCTCACCTATGCAAAAAGAAAACACAAAGACCCTTCTCTCTGGCTTCTCTTCAAGGATAGGAAGACTGGGGTGGTTGCCAATTGAACTGAATCCAAGAGGAGTTTAAAATTTCAGTGCAAATGGCAAGCACTAATTCTGGCCTTGCCTTTCCTTACCAGCTGCTGCTTGTGTTTCCAGTTTGACGTCACAGGCTGAGCTGCTGAAGCCCTAGGAATGAGATGACAAGCCAACATGACCAACTGCTACCCCATTTCAGGAGGTGGTCTTCCATGCCACAGGACAATGTCAACAGTAATATCTGACCTTTATAGAATGCTTCCAAATTTTCAAGACACTTTAAATACATTATCACTTGAGCCTTGCAGCAACCTTATGAGATAATACTATAGACATCATGCTCATTTTAGAGATGATAACACTGAAGCTCAGAGAGATTAATTAATTGACTTGCTCAGGATCACATATCTAGAAAGTCTGAGACAGTATTAGCTCTGGTCTACTTGATTCCAAATTCACCATTATATACAATATGCCAGGCTACCTCTGGATTCATTCTAAAGCTATTTTAGACCTTTGGGATTCAAAATTATTTCAGCATAAAACCATGAAGTTTTCTGAACATGCGCACACTATTTAATCACATAATGTTTGCAATTTAGGCTGTGTATGCCTGTCCAAGAAGGTTTGTTGTCACCGTGACCAAGAAGATGCCAACAAGAAGATGCAGATGCTGCCAAAAACGCAAAACAACTTGTAAATAATTGTGTCACTCTTATATTAGTTGTGATCACCACAGACTGTTGTGTTGAGGAAGCATTTAATAAATCTTTGTAGAAGGGAACTTGATAGGAGGAGAGGTAAAAAGGAAGATGGTAGGAAAGAGGGAAGGAAGGAAGGAAGGAAGGAAGGAAGGAAGGAAGGAAGGAAGGAAGGAAGGAAGGAAAGGAGGGAGGAAGGAAGGAAGGGAGGGAGGGAAGGAGGAAGGAGAGAAAGGAGAGAGGAGGGAAGGGAAGGATAAAGGGAGAGAAGAGAAAGAGAGAAGAAAGGAAGAAAGGGAGGAAAGAAGGAAGAGAGGGAAGAGGGAGGGAAGAAGGAAATTCTGGTAATTAAGGAGGTCTTGAGATATTTACTCAGGGGAGAAATTTCTCCTCTCCTCTACTATCTCCACTCTAAAATAGGAGTGTATTTCTTACTCAAGGGAAATTTCTACTTAAATATGGTATAAATGCATAGTGTGAAGAGAGTAGAAGTTACTTTATCAATTTCTTACTGTGTAAAAAAATCATTTTTCATGTTGTCTTTACATTTCTCAACATCAGGGTACCTTCCTCTCTTCCTGCCTCTCAGCATCTAGTTAAGGCTCTTTGTTGTTCATTAATTTCAGTCATGTCTGACTTCATGAAACCATGTGAGGTTTGGGTTTTTTTTGCAAATATATAGAATAATTTTCCATTTCCTTCTCAATCTCCTTTTACAGATGAGGAAACTGAGATAAACAGGGTTAAGTGACTTGCCTAGGGTCTGAGGCTAGATTTGAACACAGGAAGAGAAGTCTTCCTGACTTTATAGACTGCACACTAAGTAACTTCTCAGAAAGTGCTCTAGTCAATAGGTATTTTTAACTGACTGTACGACTCTTACGTCATTCAAGGATACAAATGGTTTCATTTCAGACCAAGAATTTTTGGAGTTATCACAGGATATAACTATATGCCTTAAAGATACTGCATTGATTACAGCATTGTCCAAAAAAAAAAAAGCAAAACATGCATTGATCTAGCTTTAGTCCCTACTTTGTTGCTAACTTGCTATACAGTCTCAGCCCTATCACTTTACCCTGTTGGTCTTCATTTTCTTCATCTGTAGAATGAAAGTATTAGGATAGATGATATATGACATAGCAGCCGAAAAGTACATTTTCTGAGTGCTGGTTCTAATATTCTATTAGCTCAGCTTGTTGTCTGGGCCAGGTCATTTGGCCTTTCTGAGCTTCAGTTTCCTTCAGAAATAAGTGGATTGACACGACTAAGTCTTTATCATCCTGAAACAAAGTACATCACAATGGTTCATCTTGCTTATCATCCTCTGAAGCTGTATGTCTCTTATTTTTCATAGCCAAATTCCTGGAAAAAAGCCTGTTTACTCATAATGCTCCTATTTTGCTCTGCTCTCACTTATTCCTCAATCCCTTTCAGAAGAGATTCTGTTATAATTGCTATTGAAAATGCTTTCTCTAAGGTTACCAATGTCCTCTTAATTGCCAAATATTATGTCCTTCTCAGACCTCATCCTTCATAACTTTTCTACAATACTTGACACTTTCAAGTACCTTTTCTTCCTGGATACTCCTTCCTCCCCGGGTTTTATTGACCCTGCTTTCTACTGGTTCTTCTATTTCCCATCTAGACATTAGCCTCCTTTGAAGAACCACTGTGATACAGGAGAAATAAAACTATTTACAATTAAGGGGCCTGAGGTTGAATTGGCTCTGCTACTTATTACCTGTGTGACCTTGAACAAGTGACCATGAAAAGAACAGCCTCAATCTTCCCTGTGACCCCCAAATTCCACATACCTGGTTGCCCATTGGACATTTCCAAGGTTTGCAACCTTGGTATTATCTTCTAATTTCTGTCTCCTTTATGCCCCACCCCTCATATTCAATCATTTGAATATCCTCAGTGATTTGACTGAATCATCTTTCCTTACCTCTCTTCACAAATGACCACTCCCTGAGCTCTGTCCCACATGACTTTTTACAGAGATTACAGCCATAATCTCTTAGGTATTATCCTTAACTCTTATTTCTCCCCTTCCAATCCACCTTCCACATCACTCCCAAATTGATATCCCCAAAGCACACATCTGATCATGTTACTTTCCTGATTAAAAAGCTCTAATGACATTTAATTGCCTCCAAGATAAAATGCAAATTCTTCTCTTTGGTTTTTAAGACCCTTCACAATCTGGTTTCATCCTACATTTCCAGCCTTACTGCACACTATCCTTTACACACTCTAAGTTCTAAGCCATTTGTCTTGTTTGCTAGGCAGTCTACCTCCACAGGACATTCCCTATTCCTGGAATGTACTCCCTTCATAGTTTGACCCCTTAGAATTCCTAGATTCTGTCAAAATTTAGATCAAGAAATATCATTTTTATAAAACCCCAAATTGATCCATAAGAAATTACTTTGTATTAATTTGGGGTTTATTTACATGTATTCAGTTTGTCTTTCTCCAAAAGAGAATGTAAGGTTCTTATGTATAAATACTGTGGTTATTTAAAAAATATATCTTTTTTATGTCAAGAATTTGGAAGTGTTTGGCACATAGCAGTTGTTTAAATGTGTGAACAAATGAATGAAATATCTGATCGTTAATGGCCCCTCAAATGCAAAAATTGTATTTCTTAAATTCTATGACTTGATGATTGTTAAGATTCATGACCCATGAATAACTAGAAGACAAGAGGAAGAAATTTTGAAGAAATGGAAAAGCAAAAGTTCCCCAGAGGTGTACTGAGGAGAGGAAAAGTACATTTCTTAAGAAAGGACATTAAAATCTTTTAATCTCTTCTGTAAGGCACACCTCTTATTCCCAATTTACTAAAGCGGGTGTTTTTCTGTGTTATCAGGCCACTCAAAATCATTTCTTGTGTTACCATTGAGATGAATACCATAGGTTTAGAACTCACCTGAGAATAATATTAATGGCTGATATTTATACAGCACTTACTCTGTGACAGCTAAATGCTTTAACGTTATTATCCTGTCTGATCTTCATGACAATCCTGGGGAATAGATATTATTGACCCCAATTACAGATGAGTAAACAGAGGCAACCAGAATTTAAGTGACTTCCCAGGATCACATAACTTAGTAAGTTCTGTGACCAGATTTGAGCTCATGTCTTCCTGACTCCAAACCCTGTGCACTGTCCACTATACCATCTAGCTTTCTGTAAGAACTTCTCAAATATTCACTCATGCCCTGAGTTCATGAGGTATCTAGGTAATACAATGGATAGACCTGGAGTCAAAAAGAACTGAGTTCAAATCTAGCCTCAGACACTAACTTATTCTGTGATCCTGGGCAAGTCATTTAACAGTGTTTGTCTCAGTTTCCTCATCTGTAAAATGATCTGGAAAAAGAAATGACAAACCCCTCCAGTATCTTTGCTGAGGCATCTCTCCCCAAAAAAGGGGGTCATGAAGAGTTAGTTGGACATGGCTAGAAATGACTGAACAACAACCTGTGTTTTGAGTTCCTTCATGATTCAGAGGTATTCTAGGCTTGCCCTGCAGACACTATAATAGAGATTGAAAACTTACCTATTCCAGTAAGTGGTACAGATGCAAATCAGTTCATAGTCATTTATCATTGCTCCTCAGTAAGGGTATTAGTACATCATGGAGGAGGTCCCAGGATGCAGAGCACAATATAGCCTCACTCTTACACTCTATTCCCATGTACCTGCTAGGGAAATCAGTATAGCCTCCCTACACAGTGATTCCTACAATCCACTCTATTTCTGACCTCATTTTGGCTGTTCCACATAAAAGCCATGGCAAAGAAAGGAAGGAAGGAAGGAAGGAAGGAAGGAAGGAAGGAAGGAAGGAAGGAAGGAAGGAAGGAAGG
>JAQQSW010020254.1:0-10889 GCA_028646575.1 Pseudocheirus occidentalis
TCTTCAAAAAGATCCCCAGAAGAAAACTCCTAGAAATGTTATTGCCAGGTTCCAGAATCCCCACACCAAGGAGAAAATATTACAGGCTGCCAAGAAAAAACCATTTGAATACTGCGGAAGCACTATCAGGATAACCCAGGATCAAAAAAAAACAAAAAAGGAATAAAAAAAAAGAAATAAATGGGAAGTGGATAGAGGTATATAAACCAGTGGAATATATTGTAGTATATTTCAATAAATGAACTTAAAATTATCAATTTATACTTTAGATTTTCATATCACCCACTACTTTATTATAGGTTAGATAGAGTAAATGAAATACAGTAAGGTTATTATTAATGCTAGAATCCAAATGCCACCCCTTGCTGTCACTTAAATTTGGGGAGGATAGTGCAGAGATAATGTCATTATTTAGCAGGATGAGAGAAAGGGATCACTGAGTCTCTTCCCCCTCTGGTCTGATCTCTTCCAAGCTGTTCTATATATCGCTGCCCAATTAATCATGTAACTTATTTTTTGCCTATATTTTTTCATTTGGAAAATAGAAAAAATAATACCAGGCAAACTCACACAGTTGTCAATGGGGAAAACCCTTTTTAAATCAGAAAGCACTACGTGAACATTTTTTTGTATTAGTCTTATCATTATCATCATCCTCAAAAGCCACAGGAAGACCAAGGTGTACTGAGTAGCCAGTGGGAGAAGGATCTGCAAAAGGCTATCAACTCAGCAGTATAAGTGTCAGTCTCTATGGTAGAGAAAAAAAGAAGTGAAATTAACATTGCGTAGCTTTGTCTTCTCTCTGTTGTCAGATATCATCTCTTCCACTCTGAGCAGAAGTCCTATCTTTAATCCTTTTCTTTTTTCCACTATAGTTTAAAAAAAACAACCCAACAACCTTTTGAAATTAAATTATCTCTCTTTGTTTTAGTATTTCTAGTTCATCTTGCTTATTAACCAAACTATACAGGGTGGCTAGAAACAGTGGGTTTTATTGTTGGCTCCATTCCTGAATTTTTTCCTCCAGTGAATTATTGAGCGTCTCTATTGCTCTTCATTTCCCTATGCTGTAGCTACCGCTCTCCATGGCATTTAGCTACAGCACACAGTATATGAGGGAGAACAATAGGAAATGACACTTGGAAGGTAAGCTTGATTACAGAGAACTTTAAGTGACAGGCCACGAAGTTTAGACTTTCCTTTTTAGGCAAAGGGGGACCCACTGGAGTTTTTCAAGCAGAGGAGTGGTATAATCACAATTGTGGATTAAGAGGATTATTTGGTTCAATGAATAGAGTGTTGAGTCTGGAATCAAGAAGACCTAATTCAAATCCTGCCTCCAACATTTGCTAGCTGTGTTACCCTGGGCAAGTTATTTCACTAGGAATCAACTGGAGACAGGGAGACATATTAGGTCATCTATGGGACTTGTTTTGCAACTAACCAACACTTTCTCTAGGTCACAGTTTCCTCATGTATAAAAGGAATATGTTGAAAAGTATTATATATCATTCTGGATAACGTGGTCCAGGACCAACATTGTATCTATAAAAATGGAGAGGAAAGAGTGAATCTGAGAAATATTTCAAAGGAAGAGTTGGTAGAAGTTGGTGACAGACTGAATACATGGGTCAAAGAAGACGCTCATATTTTTATCTAGGAGACTATGTGCAGTCCTCCTTTGCCTCTTTGTATGAATGTAAAACTCATGGTTCTAATCCTTTGATTTCCAGAAGGAAGAGAGAATGCATATAGAGATATGCATATGTGGCAGATCCTTCTTTTCATACTGGTGGTGTTACAGATTTAGGACATTACACTTTGGAACAATAGTCTCATAGGCTGCATTATTAGGAATTTCCCTGTATATATTTCTTGTGTTTAAGAGATATAATTTAATCTACAATATGGAAATCCAGTAGAGGCTCTAATGCTTCGTAGTTAATGGAAGTTATTAAGAAAATCTTCTCAATATTCAGCTGAGACTTCTACCAACTCACCTGGAGTAGAATCCACTCAGCCTCAGCCTTGGGTTCTAGTTTTGCAGAAATATCACTTTAATCACATCATGCCTCTTCTTACAGTTTGCAAAATCAAGTCCAAATAATTGCCTTTTATGGACTTTCATAATCGTATGACATTCAGCTTAACGAAAATGTATTAAATGCAGTTACTACGCTGGGTGTACTTCTGCAAAGAGGACAATGAGCACAACCCCTTCCTTCAAGGAATTTATAATTCATCTGGGGGAAGGAGGGAAGGAGGGAAGAGAACATGTCTGCAAATCAGAATGATAATTTGATAACTCAATGCACCTGTCACACTGGTGCAGGCACTCCCTCTACTGGTGAAGATAACAATTCTGCATCTCCTTACTTTTGGTATCTATTCATGTCTTTTCTACCTAAAATACTAAGGAAATGACTCATTCTTTTACTGTTTCATGGGTGCTAGCGTAACATTCAGTCTGTCCAACAATTATGTGACCAACACTATGGTAGAATAGTATAAACTTTCTATAAACCTCTATTACTCTGAAACCTCAGAAGAAAGTAATTATTTGCTGGATACAGAAAAAAGTATAGTTGAACTGATAATATAAGAAAATACAACCCACACACAAAGTAAAAAATGTCATGAGTTAACTTTGGAGAAATGTTAATACTTAGAACTTTTACTCAGGATCCTGACTCACTCTCCCAACCAACCAACAACAGTAAGAACAAGCAAAGTTGCTGGTTTATTATTTATAATTTGACTACAGGGATTCTCCCATGGCAGTCAATGCCCAACTCTTACCCTCACTGGTTCTGCATATGAGTCTGCCTCCAACATATGAAAAAAGAAGGAGGGTGATGAAAGAACCAGACAGGGACATGTCATGGAAAACTCTTAAAGCTACCAAGTATGTGAGAAAAGAGCATGACGCCTGATGGAAAGGGGATTAAGAACCTAGATGGAACCAGTCTTCTCTTCCACATAGGTTAGTCAGGTCAGGGACCCAACCTACCCAACCTTTCTATCACTCAAAACCAGGATATTTAGGCTGTCCAACAGTCTAGCATCAGGATCTTGTCCATTGGTGACTGAAGGTGAAGATGTCCAAGGGTGAGAGTGGTGGTGAATTTTTTTTAAGCACTAAAACACCTAAATGTCAACAGAGAAAGCCTGAATAAAAACTAAGTAAATAAATGTATAGACAACAAAGAAGACCCTATTAATAGAAGAATGAGTAGAACTTCAAAGAGAAACCCAAACTGCTAAACAAGTACATTCAGAGATCATGTAGTTCAACACACTCATTTAATAAATAAGAAGCCTTGGATTTATGTATTTGGCTGATCAGAGGTCTTTTTGGGGGGCTGACTTTCATGTTCTTGTCATGTCTCTGATGGTTACCAGATGGCTGACCTGTGGGGAAGTGAGATGTTGCTTCACATGGATATATACAACACTATAACTGATGACTGTCATCACTAATACAATATAGAAATATGGTGGGTAGTTTGACTGGACCTACTGCTGACTCTTGGTCTGTCATATGTGTTCTCCACCTTGGGTGTGGGTGGTAGTCTCTGCTACAAGGTATGGAAATACAATAGAGCAGGATTTGTTTGTTTTTTCATTATGGCCACATCCATCCATCAATCGATGGAACATCTCGACCAGGCCTGCACAACCTATGCCTTGGGCTGCCCGAAATCCTTTGGTGGGTTGCAGGTTGTACAGGCCTGATCTAGACCATGAGTATACTCTATTCCAGGTGTAGGGAACCTATGGCCTCAAGGCCACGTATGGCCTTCTTGGTCCTTGGGTGCAGCCTTTTGATTGAGTCCAAATTTCACAGAATAAATTATTTTATCAAAGGAATTTCTTCTGTCAAGTTTGGATTCAGTCAAAGGGTAGCACTTGAGGACCTAGAAGGCCACATGGGGCCTTGAAGCTTCAGGTTCCCCACTTTGCATCTATTGCTACTGAATAACTGAACAAGTTTCTAAGCCAGAGCTCTGAAGAAAACTCTGTGATATCCTTTTGGAGACTCTTCTTCCCCTCATGCAGTCAGTGCACCCTGGTCTTCCTGTGGCTGATAATGAGGAGGATGATGATGATAACAAAAACATGCTTATATAGTGCTCTCAACAAAGGGCTTTTCCCACGAAAGCCCTGTGAATCTGGTAGGTATTATTTTTTCTATTTTGCAAAAGAGTAAAATTAGGCAAAAATAAGTTATATGAATTGCCCAGAAGATATCACTTAGAAGTCCATTGGAGGGGTGGCTAGGTGGCGCAGCGAATAGAGCACCGGCCCTGAAGTCAGGAGTACCTGAGTTCAAATCCGGCCTCAGACACTTAACACACACACAAAAAAAACTAGCTGTGTGACCTTGGGCAAGTCACTTAACCCCAACTGCCCTCCAAAAAAAAAATTAAAAAAAAAAAAAGAAGTCCATTGCAGGCTAGACACAATTGCTGTTTTTGTGGAAGTTCACCCATAATATATGCTTTCCCTTAAGTGTCCTTTATACCTCAAGAAGAAAAATAGGCTGAAGAACAGTGACAAGGATAAACCTGTAAAAGACAGAAGCCATAGCTAATGAACTCAGACCATATGAAATACTACCCTGAGGCTTCTTTGAAATGTATTCTAGGCATTTCTGTTCAGCATAACAAGCTCATCTTGATCCAGACTATTACAATTTTGGAAAATGTTGGCACTTGGTGTCATCACCATATGACCTACAGATTAATGGGAACAAAGCTCACAAGTGCCCGTACTGTTCACGTCAAATTGCCCAGAGACAAAGACCAACAGATATTAGACCTGGAAGGGCCTCCAGAGATCATCTCCAAACCACGTCATTTTACAGAGGAAGAAACTGAAGTCCAGGTAGGTTAATGATGTTGCTAACGATACAATGAATGCTCTTCTGAACTAGAGTTCAGTGCTCCTTGGCTTTCGGCTCAGTGCTCTTTCCAATGCATTGTGCTGTCCTCTTCGTACTCAAGTTAGAAATGAATGGTTACTAGAAGGCTGACCTCATTAAACCAATACTTGTTAGGGCTTACAAGCTGTGGGTTTTACTGAATACAGGCAGTGTTTTCTATAAGCCCTTGAGCTGTGTTTTAACTTAATTTTTTTTGCTGCTGAGAAGTCTATTTAGGATGAAGTTTAACTGTTCACTGCCAAATTCTTTTCCCTCCAACCCCCTCCTCTCTGGGTTAAGCCTCTTAGCCTCTTGTGTAACTTCACAAATTCCCAAGTTGGTTTCTCTCATAAGCATAAATACAAACACAGTAGCCATCCTTTAGCTGAATATCTGACCCTGGAGACAGAAGAAGAAATTGAGTGTAACCCCACCACTGGAAGTGGAAATGTGCCAAAGGTAACATTCACAGGGAAGAATCCCACTGGTCTTGGTTCCTCGGCAAAGGAAGGGGGCAGCAAAATGAACCCAGAAACAATTTTGAGATGATTAGAGAATCACTCTAAGTTCTAAAGACAATGACATCCTTTTCAGTACTTTGCCTTTTGCAGATGGAGTAAAGCATATCCACCTTATGAGTACAGGTCCTAGAATATGTCAGATTACTCCCATTCACCCTGGGACTTAACCTGTAGTTGCCTCTCTTGCTGTAGTTCCTGGATACGACTCAGCTGCACCTGGGTTGCAGTTAAGTGTGCTTTGTTGGGCTGAGCAAACAGGTAAGAACTAAGTAGGGAGTTTGAGGAACACAAATTCTTATCTCATTTCAATCACTGGTTCTCCACGTGTCTCTTTTAAGTAACCCAGTGCCCCATTTTCTGAAGATGGAAATAATGGTCCCTCTACATTCCTCTCTTTAAGAGTTGTGAGAATTAGATAACAGGAAAAAATCTTACCACCTACATTAGAGGAGTCCAACTTAATGGAGGAATTTTCTGATTTCTGAGTCTAAAATGCACAGTGCCTGACATACAGTAGGCACTTATTAATATACTGATTGATTTAAAGGACAAGAAAGTCACAGCACAAAGTCAGCCTGGCATAGTACATTATACAGGCAGTCAGTTCTGCCACTAACTAGCTGTGTAACCTTGGGGAAATCACTCCAGCTCTCAGGACTTCTCTTTTACTGACTTGATCATTTATAGCAGTGGTTCTCAACCTTTCTAATGCCGTGACCCTTTAATACAGTTCCTCATGTTGTGGTGACCCCAACAGTAAAATTATTTTTGTTGCTACTTCATAACTGTAATTTTTCTACTGTTATGAATCATAATGTAAATATCGGATATGCAGGATGTATTTTCATTGTTACAAATTGAACCCACAGGTTGAGAACCACTGAAAATAAGGAGACCTGAACTAGAGGACTATTTTTTTTTTTTGCTTTTTGGAGGGGGGAGGGCAGGGCAGTTGGGGTCACATGGCTAATTAAATGTCTGAGGCCACATTTGAACTCAGGTCCTCTTGACTCCAGGGCTGGTGCTCTATTCACTGTGCTACCTAGCCACCCCTAGAGGACTTTTAAGATCCCTAAAAGCTGAAAATTATATATAGCTATTGCTATTCATATAAATAGGAACACTTCTTCCACCTACCAACTATCACCCATTAATCACATTTTTATACTAGTTAGAGGAAGATGGGAAAGGGATGAGAAAGGAGCTTGGAGAAACCAAACTTCTGGGAGGAGAAGGAAGTGGAAGATAAGAAAGAAACACAGATATGGTGGCAACAGGAAGACTTGCCTGTAGCAAAGCACTGTCTCAGTGTTCTTGTCCCTAATCAGACCTTATCTGAGTTTGGTGTTCAGTTCTTTTTTTTTTGCTTTTCTTTTGGAGGGCAGTTGGGGTTAAGTGACTTGCCCAAGGTCACACGGCTAGCTTTTTGTGTGTGTGTGTCAAGTGTCTGAGGCCGGATTTGAACTCAGGTACTCCTGACTCCAGGGCCGGTGCTCTATTCACTGCGCCATCTAGCCACCCCTGGTGTTCAGTTCTGAAAGCCACAATTTTAGAAAAGCATTGATAAGCCAGAGAGTACTTAGAGGTGGGCAGCCAGAATGGTGAAAAGCCACATGAGGATTGGTTGAAAAGACTGGGCGTGTTTAGTTTGGAGAAGAGCAGAATCATGGGGAATATTATGGTTGATTTCAAGTATCTAAATGGCTACTCTGTGGAAGAGGGATTAGATTTATTCTGCTTGGCCTTAAAGCACAGAATCAGGAGTTATAGAAGTTGCATATAGGCCAATTTAGGCTTGATTTTCAGGAAAAACAACCTAACAATTAGGGCTTTCCTGAAGTGGAAAGGTCTAGCTAAAGAAGTGGCAGGTCCTTCCCCTCCCCCTTAGAAGTTTTTAAGCAGAGGCTAGGGGTTCCTCTTGTGTACAGGTTGGATTAGATGCCACTAAGATCCTTTTGGATATGCTCAAATTCTAGGACACTGCAATATCTGCATAAAGCAGTAATTTTGTTTCCTCTTTGCAAATGCCTATTCCCTCAACTTACTTTTTTCTTCTCTTTTTACTATAGCTGGCAATTCTAGAACTACTTCAAATAACAGTTGTGATACTGGACTTCATTGCTTTACCCTTGATCTTATTGGAAAGGTCTTTAGTATTTTTGTGTTAGTGCTGGAGGTTGCTTTTAAATAGACACTGTTTGCCATATTAAAAGAAAAGTACATTTATTCCTCTGCTTTTTGTTGTTTTCAACAGATATGGGAATTGTATTTCATCAAGAACATATTCTGTATCTACTAACATAATCATGAAATTTTTATTAATGTGGTCTAATACTACTTATTTAGTTTTCTTAATACTGAGCCAACCCTGTATTCCCAGTATGTCTGTATGTCTCTTTAATTTTTAATAAATCATTACAACTTTTTTGTACTTTTCCATCCCTAACACATTTTTAATAATTTTTTAAAGATCACTGACAGATTAGCAACCATATCCATCAATTCTTTCCTTATCCATGGATATAGCTTACTAGTGACCTGAACTTATCAAGAGCAACTAGATGTTCTTTCTTTCCTTATTTAACTTAGGATTTGACTCCATATTAGTCATTTTTATGCTATCCTTTCCTGTCCAAAGATTCTTCTGCTCAATAGAAAAAATCAGAAGTAAGAATTATGCTCTACTCTTTTTTCATCCTTAGTCATTCCTGTTCCATCTGCCATAAGCAACAGTTTTTCTTTGATCCTTCTCTTTTTTCCAATAAATTTTGTTTCCCTTAGATTTTCATCTTTTCCAGGCTAACTTTTCCTGTTGAACTTTAGAATATGGGAGCTTATCTAATGGGACCTTTTAAAATTTGTTCTTCAAAAATCTAGGAAACATGTCACAATGTGCTGTGTTTTCATTTCATGAAATAAGAGAGTATTGAGACCTTTTGTAATAGAAAGGACTGGTAAAATGTGTGTATCAAAATCAGAACCAGATCTGATGGGCTATTCTGTCTGAATTTCAATTGTGCATATGTTTAGGGGATTAATGATAGTAGAGGAGAACTGGGAAACCAATTAGAAAGAACCAATTTCTGTCGGGTCTAGGAGAGCTTAATGAAGGCCCTAGTATATAACACAGAATATGTAACACAGAACTAAGAAGGTAGAACTAGAGAGAAAAGAGAAAATTATTGTGTAACCTGTTGTGAAAGGCACAGTATGGGAACTCAATTCAACAAAAATTAATTGAGGACATGTAGGACACTCTAATAGTTTTAGGTATACAAAAATGAAATTAGATATTTCCCTTGCCCTAAAGGATCTTTTAATCTAATAGATAAGAATTATGAAGACCAATATTTCATAGGAACACTGGTAGTGTAAGATCTGTGAACCAAGGTAAGCTGGAGGTGGTCAAACAGGAGATGGAAAGATTAAACATTGACACCGTGGGTGTCAGTGAACTTAAATGGATGGGAATGGTGACTTTAATTCACATGATCACTACACATACTCTTGAAGACAAGAAGCCCTCAGAAACAACTGAGCAGCTCTCAGAGTCAATAAAAGGGTGAGAAGAACAGTACTAGGATATAATCTCAAAAATGACTGAATGATTTCTGTTTGAATCTAAGGCAAATTGTTCAGCACCACAGTAATAAAAGCCTATGCTCCAATCACTGATACCAAAGAGGCCAAAGTTGGTCAGTTCTATGAAAACTTACATCTTCTAGAAATAACACCAGAAATAGTTGTCACATTCATCATAGGGGATTGGAATGCTAAAGTTGGCAATCAAAAGACAATTTGAATAATAGGCAAATTTGGTCTTGGGGTATAAAATTAAACAGGGCAGATATTAAAAGAGTTTTGTCAAGGTAACTTGCTGGTCCTAGCAAACACTTTTTTTTAACAACACAAAAGGCAACTCTACACCAGATGGTCAATACAGAAAGGACATCAGTTATATACTTTGTAGCCAAAGGTGGAGGTCTATTCAATGAGTGAAAAAAAAGACCAAGAGCTAACTGTGGCTCATATCATGGGCTATTTATTGAAAAATTCTGACTTAAATGGAAGGAATTAGAAAAAAACATCAGACCATATAGGTGTGACCTAACAAACATCCTTTATGCATATGAAGTAGAGATAATGAGTAGATTTAAAGGATCAGACCTGGTAGATAGAGTGGCTGAAGAACTATGGACAGCAGTTTGCAGTATTTTACAAGAGAGAGCAACAAAAACACTCCAAAGATAAAGGAGAGCAAGAAAGCAAAATTGCTTTCTGATGAGGCTTTACCTGAGAAGAAAAAAGAATGTGAAAGGTAAAGGGGAAAAATATATCCAACTGAATGCAAAATTTCAGAGAATATCAAGGACAGATAAGAAAGCTTTCCTACATGAGCAATGCAAAGAAATAGACAAAAATAATAGACTAGGAAAGACAAGTGATCTCTTCAAGAGAATCAGAGATATCAAGAGAATGTTTCATGCAAAAATGGTAGGGACTTGACAGAGGCTGAAGAGATTAAGAAGAGGAGTTAAGAATACACAAAAGAACTATAAAGAAAGATCTTGACATCACTGATAACCACAGTGGTGTGATCAGTGATCTAGAATCAGACATCCTGGAGAATGAAGTCAGATGGGCATTGCTAACAATAAGACTAAGGATAAGATTCAAGACAAAAGGAAAGGTGACAGCAGAGGATGAGATGGACAGATAGTGTCATGGAAGCTGTGAATGTGAGCTCGGACAGACTTTGGGAGATAGTAGAGGACAGAAGGGCCTGGAGTCTTATTGTTCATGAGGTCATGAAGATTTGGACACGACTGAATGACCAAACAACAACAACAACAGCAAGAGACATATTCAAATAACCATTACACACACTAGACAACAAGACCAAAAGAGAGGTCCATAAAAGTGTTGTGAAAAATTTAAGGGAGGAAAGAATGGATGAATAAAAGTCTCATATAGGACTGATTTGGGTCTGGAAGAAAGGGAGGGATTTAAACACATAGAGATATAGAGAAGGGATATATAAAGTCCATTTCTGGATTGAGTGAAGATATGGTTTTTTGTTTTTTTTTCTTCTTTTTTTTATTTAATAAATTTAAAAATTTGTTTTCTTGTTTACATCATTCATTTTCATGAGCTTTTTGAATTACAAATTTTCTCCCCATCTTTCCCCTACCCCAACCCCAAAACAGCAGTCCCACTGTAAAGCCCTTCCCCTGATCTGCTCTCTAACTTTCTGGTAGGGCAGGAAGGGTCTCCTTCCCCAGGCCCCATATATCTTAATTCCTAGTTGCTGGTATTGCAGAGCTTTAAATACTAAATTCTTTCGATTCTTTCCTTGTCACCCACCCCCACTGGAAGGACAAGCAATTCAATACAGGCTGTGGATGTGTGATTATACAGGACATCTTCATAGTGGACATATTGTG